>JAXDDX010000406.1:0-80747 GCA_034670405.1 Hoplostethus atlanticus | reverse complement strand
GGGAGGGGGGAGAGAGAGAGAGAGGGAGGCCCAACCCATGGAGACCAGAGGGCAGGGGAGCCCACAAACCGCACTGACTTATTGCTTTGCACTTATTTTATTCTGTTTGACTTTTTTTATGTGTGCTTGCACTTATTGATTGATTTATGTATTTATTTATTCATTATGGCACTTATTCTTGACCTCTGCATGATTTAAATCCTATAATATTATTATTATATCGCTTCTTGTATGTGGTTTTTTTCTTGTGTGTGCGTGTATGTATATATATATATTTATGTCTGTGGATTTAATATTTATTCTGTCAGTTTATATGTATATCTATGACCAGCAGCACTTAGGTATTGGGCTCCCTCTTTAACACACCTCTGGACTGGGGGGCCCCCCCGTCCCTCCCACACATAGCACCTCTGCCTCTGGAGCTGGGGGACATACAACAATGTAGGCCCCCCAGCTCATATACCGTTAGGTAAGCCCACTTGGGATTGGTAGTAGGGGACATAGGGCCTCCAAGCCATCGGCCTGTGTGTTTGGGGAGGGCACCGTTCGTCCCCCTAAGGCCATCGGCCGGGGTGGCATCGTTCGTCCCCCTAGGGCCATCAACCCGGGGGGGGCAGCGTTCATCCTCCTAAAAGACTGAGGGAGCCCCCCCGTCCCTCCCGCCCCTCCCACACATAGCACCTCTGCCTCTGGAGCTGGGGAGCATACAACAATGTAGGCCCCCCAGCTCATATACCGTTAGGTAAGCCCACTTGGGATTGGTAGTAGGGGGCATAGGGCCTCCAAGCTATCGGCCTGTGTGTGGGGAGGGCATCGTTCGTCCCCCTAAGGCCATCGGCCGGGGTGGCATCGTTCGTCCCCCTAGGGCCATCGGCCCAGGGGAGCAGCGTTCGTCCCCCTAAAAGACTGGGGGCCCCCCCCCGCCCCTCCCCTCCCCTCCCCTCCCACACATAGCACCTCTGCCTCTGGAGCTGGGGGGCATACAACAATGTAGGCCCCCCCAGCTCATATACCGTTAGGTAAGCCCACTTGGGATGGGGAGCAGCGTTCATCCTCCTCAACCCCAGAAAGTAATAGACATACCTTAAATAAAAATAAAAAACTCCTCCACACTCTGTCATCCGTTTCATCTGTAATCAAGGTATTTATTGTTTTTCTGTTTATTAGTTGGTTGAAAATGAAATAAGTCTATAGAAATCAAATAATTACCGATTCTGGGAAAGCCTATCTAAGGGACTTTTAGAATTGATGGAAGCAGTAGGCAGGAAGGAGTGTGCCAGTGCCCCAAGGGCTTTTTAGCCGTCATAAACATATTTAATAACAAAAACCTAACCCTAACCCTAACCCTAACCCTATCCCTTTAAATGGCCGGTAGATGGCACTGTCTCCTAGCTTACCTGATCCCCTGCTCCCTTAGTGTGTCCCGTAAAGAACTGGTGGTGAACTGGTGGTAAATCGGCAGCGTGTTCGGGCCCCCTTCCGGTGCCAGATCCGGTTTGCAAAATAAGAGCCCCGTGTTTTGGTTTAAATGTTTTTTTATTAGTTCAATATTACTTTGCGGGACTTCCTGTGCATGTGTCTGCTTCCCCGGGGGGGTGTCCATCCTGGATGCCTCACCTGTATCAGAGGGAATAGAATATGAGGAATCGACCTGAGGAGATAACTTGTGCCAGTGCCCTTTTCACAATGTGATAACATTGTTCTTCTTTTGACCTAACCCAGATCCTCTCCCTCTATTATGGCAAATAAGAGCCACACTCAATGTGGGATCGCCACCTCCATAGGCCAGTGCAAATGATTCCCACACCGGAACCCTGAACCCCAACCCCAACCCCAATCCTAACCCTAACCCTAAGCCTGATCCTATTACTCAACTTAACCCCTCTGACTACCCTATGTCACATCTTAACCCTCTTTAAACTTGCATTTCTTCGTATCCTCTAAAACTATCCCTAAGCCTGATCTGATTACTTTACTTAACCTCTTTGACTGCCCTATGCCACACCTTAACTTGATTCTTTATTCTTCATCAGCCTCTATATCTCTTTAACCCTCCCTATTATCTACACTTCGCTTCAAACATTCTTTTCCAACACCTCACTGTGAAAAGAAGAACAGCATGGAGCCAGCCAGGCCGGACACCAGGACGTGGCTTAACGATGATCGTCATCCTCAACAAAGGCCCCCCAGGGATCCCTCTCTCACCCCACCTTGTGGAGAAGACGAGTGAGGCATGTAAGGATACAGCCTGAGAGACAGAGCGCCAACCCCGCCCACCAGCCAGGCCGGACACCAGGACGTGGCTTAACGATGATCGTCATCCTCAACAAAGGCCCCCCGGGGATCCCCCTCTCACCCCACCTTGTGGAGAAGACGAGTGAGACATGTGGATACACAGCCTGAGAGACAGAGGACCAACCCCGCCCACCAGACACCAGGACGTGGCTTAACGATGATCGTCATCCTCAACAAAGGCCCCCCGGGGATTACCCTCTCACCCCACCTTGTGGAGAAGACGAGTGAGACGTGGATACACAGCCTGAGAGACAGAGGGCTAACCCCACCCACAGACCCACCCCCCTGAAACCACTCCCCATAAAATCCCAGCATGCCTGGGCACAGATCCATGAAGACACCAGGAAGAGCAGGAGCATCGACGACAAGGACCAGCCGACCACCAGCCGACGCCATAGCTGATCTTCTGAACCCCTCAGCCCTGAATCCAGGCCCGGACAACTGAAGACGGAATCGCTGAATACCAGGATGGGTGAAGTTTAACTCAGTTCGAGCATTCAATCTTAAAATCCATAGGGTGCTAAAACAATGATATAATCTGAGTCAAATTTAATTTCAGATATTGTTATTGACTATCCCAGAGGACCGAGATTGACCAGGGTCTGTACTGGGTCTTAAAATAAAATTTGATTGCTTTAGGGTGGATTCTTCCTTTAAGTCTTTGGTCAACTAAATGATTAACAGCTCAACACTAACCCACCAACAGATGGAAACCAAACAGAAAGAAGACTTTGAACAAACAACATCAGATGGCATTGGTGGTTTTACTCTTTAATCCACTACTAATACAAAACATTAGCAAGGTTCAACATAATTCATACTTTATCAAAAACAAAAAAGACAAAAAAAGGGGCATTGTATGAACAGAATATGGAATACAGGAGAATACAGGTCTGTTGGACTCCAGTAACTAAGAAGAGTTTGGTTTCACCACCAGATCAATTAGGACATCTTCTGAAAGACAAACACCAGATATATACCTAGAGAAGAAGGAATGAGAAGAGGTGAAATGTTAAAATAGACCACGTGATTAGTCATTGATCGCTTGTAGTCAGTCAGTTTGTGTTATTATGATCTATAAAAGGAAACTGAAAGAAACTCACTGGATGCTTCCCACTCAGACCTGCTCAGTGTTCCCTGTAGACAGAAACAACACATGGTCAGTGAAACCATACCAAGCTGAACCACTCCAGACCAGACTGAATGTGACAGTGGGCTATGTCAGTTGCCGCGGGCAACCCTACACATCATTTCACCTAACCCTAACCCAGTTACCCTAAGTCGGGGGTGCACACTCGGGCCACAGCGAAGGTTTATCCAGTCACACACTCGCACACAGTCAGCCACACTCAAGCTCTAACTCCCTGTTATGACCGTAATAGCGCTATGGTGAAGAAACACGCGGTAACTTTTAGTTTTGAACTTTATTACTGACTTATTTCCTATGTATATCTCGCTGTGGAAAAGTGATGGGATCCTGTTTGGCAACTCGCTACTTCTGGTTCCAAGGATCCAAGCCGAGGCTATGCAACATGGGCTGGCTTTGTAGTGCCTGACCCATAGTGCGCACGCGCACAAATGCCATAGGATGGGCAATACTATTATTTAATTGTATATATGTATAGTAAATGGTTGAAATGGGTAGCCTTGGTATTGGTTGTTTCTGTTAATAATTGCATCATGTAGATGCCCAATTTTCAGATTTCTTCTGGTCAAATGCATCAATTATTATAAGTTATATGAGAAATAATAATTGCATTTGGTTTGTTCCGATGGGAGGGGTCACAGGTATAAGGTAAACTCTAAGCCAGGTGAGAGGAGAGTGTGGTATGGCTGCGTAGGTAGCTGCATCCCCAGAACTGGTGTACAGCCTGAGTAGTGAACCTCTAGATTGGGTTTTCTTTTGGTTATGTTTTTTGTAAATACTTCATTTTTCTTAATTCTCACATTTTTGGCCGAACTTGTTTTGTACTTATTCTTTTTGGAAATAAATCTTGCCTGGATGTTCTGTTGTGGCGGAGCCAATTATTTTTTGAGAAAGGACTCAACAACACCAACACGGTCATCTCTACCTGACACTGAACCAGTATCAGTTAAACCAAACAAGGCTGAACCAGTCCAGACTTTCCCGTTCTCACCAGTGGTGCTTTGACTCCATCTCTTCCTACGTGCTCTTTGGCATGGTCGTACTCTCCTCTGCCTCTCTCATCACATGGGAGGCCTGGAAAGGCCTGGAAAGACAACATGGTAAATACATGTTAATGACATATTAACAACACACAACAAATCATCTGTAGACATTAACAGACCATTCACTAACAATACTGGATACTGAGGATATCAACGGAGGCAGAGCAGGATGGTTATAAAAGATCAATCAATCAATTCAAACTATTTAATAGCACATTTCACTTCCCATCACAGAAAAAGTGCACAGATTAAAAGTGGAGAAAAATAAAACATTAAAACTACAATAACATATTAAAAGGAGCGATACAAAGTGATTCAAGTGTAAAAATGAAAATAAAAAGATGACTACAGTGACTGTATTCACTAAAACAGAATGAATCAGGACTAAATCTGTGGTGAGTTATAGAAATGTCTTCACTGAAGCCCCAACATTGTATTTTCATATGAACTTCATATGAACTCATATGAACAACTGTGTTGAAGCTGAAGGGCTTCAACACAGGAGCGCCCCAGGGATGCGTCCTCGGCCCACTCCGGTACTCCCTCCCACCACTGCGCAGCACCAATACCATCATTCAGGGTTTGAACCCTAATTATAGTGAGTTCTACTGTTAAACAGATAAATTACTATCTATCTAACCCTATCCCTTATTATTGGTTATGGCAGAGTATTACATATTAAAACATACTGTTAAACAGATCAATCAGTAGAATATTAACAATTATTGATTATGACATTATATATGGCGTACCTCCAGAGCTGTCATCTTCATCATCAGGCTGCGATGATGCTCCTTGTTCACTTTTTCCTCAAAGAACTCAGAGAACCTTTTCCTGAAGACCAGACGCATGTTGTAGCTCTTAGCCATCCTGCCACACACACACACACACACACACGGTGACACGACTCGTGTTCAATAACCCATGTAGGTGAAAGGGGTATTAGAATCAGGGGTCCCACACTAAATGATATGATTCAGACTCTGGAGGTGGACAAGGCAGCGTCCCAACACACTACAGGACCTAGAAATATCCAACATATTTGGTAGTATAGGGGCCCTGATCAGCCTGCGAGTCAATCAGGAGGGTTCAGATTCACACTACCAGATAATCCTTGTAATAATAACTAGAAAAGTTTACATTTTCTGAAAAAAAATGTGTGCTTGCTTTAGCTTAAAAGTGTTTTTTAAAAAGTAAATTTAGTTAGGAAGATTTTGTGTTAAGAAATCGTAGTAGTAGTAGCAGTAAAAGCAGAAGCAATAGCAGAAGTAGTAATAGTAGTAAGCACAAGCCGTAAGTGGTAAAATGTAGTAGTAGCAGCAAAAACAGTAATAGCAGCATTAGTAATAGTTGAAGTATTAGCAGAAGTAGTAGTAGCGGTTTGTGTTTTGTATTCAGTCATCAGTAAAACACAAACTGAGGCCGAATCCCAATTCACCCCTTAGCCCTTCCCCTCCGTTTTGCGTGTTCACATGAAGGGGTAGGGGTGTCCCAATTCTCTTGTGATCGAGGGGTAGGGTGAAGTGCTAGGGCTACATGGCCCTCCAAACGAAGATTGTTCAGGGGCACACTACAAACCGAGGGCTAGGAGAAATCTCCCAGAATGACCTGCGAATCAACTGGAAGATCATGGCAAACGCTACACTACCATCCAAAGTGAACCACAAATGTAGTATTTTCTTCGTTAATAAAGATTTTAAAAATATTCTAACCGTGGTATTATCTTAGTTTAATGTCGTTTCAATGTATTATAGACCTTTTCTTTATAACAAGCATAACAAAAAATCGCTAGTATGCCGATGTCTACCTCGCTAGTTACAACATTGTTTTTAGGCTGATTTGTGCATGACAGTCCCGCATTTTGACATATTTCCATGTCGCATTTCCCCCCTTTGATGGCATATGACGCCGAAATATAACTAAAGTTCGCCGAAGTATAACTAAGTTGCTGCACTTGTTCCGGCTCCTCTAATACCAGTGCAGACTGGCAGGGTAACGGTAGGAGCACGGCTTGCTAGCCTACAGAGCACCGCTAACGCTATTCTGTCAAGAAGTGGTCTGGTAATGAAGCAGTGGTCTTTTTTATTTGATGACTTGTTTGATCGATTAGTAGCGTGAAACGTATAAATTGTGAACGAATCGCAAGCGTCCATGCTTTTCTATCTCCATCAGATGAACGGCAAATGTCACTGTGATAATACCATTATTGCCATAGTAATCTCCGATAACAAACTCGTCCCGTCTGTAGTAAACATCATCGATGACGTATCAGGGTCTTGAAGGGTTGTCCCAATTCTTAGGGAGAGATTTCTACCCCTACCCCTTGTGACTCTGTTCCGAGGGCCAAGGCGAAGGGCCAAGCCGAAGCCGTAGGGGTGAAAATGAGAATTGGGATTCGGCCTGAGTCTCTGGTCTGTGGACATTGTCAAAGACAGCCAGGGTCACATTTGACAGTCTCTGACTCCATCTAGTGGCTTGTAGAGAGAGCCACATGTCAAATGCATTTTTATAATCCTATGGGGCCAAAATATTGCAAATTAAATTAAATTGCAGAAAAAGTACAAGTGTAATCGAAAATTTGAATGACTGATCGTGATTCCAGACTATGCTGAATTTTTCAAAGTTTGAACAGCGTTGATAGCTTAAATGGTGTGAAAGTAGTTGAAGTCTGAACTTTTGGGCGTAAGAAGAAGAATATTATTAATATAGCTGCAAGTGGCAATTTGCGGTTTCAAGCCGTTTTGTTACTGCAAACTGCATGCAGAGTGACAGGAGGAGATAAATTCCACAAACATAATGTATGCAGACAAATATATTCACTTAACTTTATGTTTAAGTAAGCAAGGCCACCAGGACAAAAAATCAAGTTCAGTTTAAATATAAAAGCCCCAGAAAAATACTATACTGTAAGCCCATATGGAAAAGATTTGTGGTGCTCCCTATTGGCCAATTTTAAGATAGTTTTACAAACTTAGTTCAACATAAATATCTACCAAGTTTTGTGATGATTGGACAAACTCATTGATTTAAGGCCAAATTTGCACCAGGCCCATGCACATGTTTGGAACTGGTGGCGCCCCCTATTGAGCATTTCAAAATAGTTTTACACACATGGTTCAACATTGTTATGCTTTGTCCAATAATGATCCACCGAAATTTTGGTAGCAATCGGACCTATGGTTTAGGAGGAGATGAAAAAAAAATTGTTTTTCAAAAAATTCAAAATGGCGGAAGATTTTGTCACCTGGCCAGTCGTGATTTTTGAAGCTGTTATGTAGAGCACATTGAGCTGGACTTGTGTGTCAAATTTCAAGTCAATCGGAGTCACGGTGTGAGGGGCGTGGCCTTTCCAAAATCACGTTTTTGGGCCTTAATTACAGCGCCCCCTATTGAGCGGTTTCAAAATAGTTTTAGACATGTGGTTCAACATTGTTATGAAACATATCCTGCAAGTTTTGTAATGATTGGACAAACAATTTCTGATTTATAGTCTGATTTGTGTTATGCCACGGTTAGGGTTAGAGTTATGTGGACATATCCTGCAGGTTTTGTGATGATTGGCCCAACGGTTGTTGACTTTGGTCTATTTATGTGCTGAGCCACATAACTAGATGTTGAAGTTCATTGGTCAAGATCTTGAAAACTAAACAAGATATCAGCAAGCTTTATATAACTTTTGCTAAGCTTGGTACAATAATGATCTACAGAAAATTTGGTAGTAATGGTAGGAGATGTCAAAAATGTGTTTTTCAAAAAATTCCAAATGGCGGAGAATCTAGTGAGGCGGACTTTAGTGGTTCTTGAGGCTTTTTTGTAGAGCACATTGAGCTGGACTTGTGTGCCAAATTTCAAGTCAATCAGAGTCATGTGTGAGGGGCGTGGCCTTTCCAAAATGGGCCTTAATTACAGCGCCACCATCTGGCCGATTGGGCTCATGTTTCTTGGGAAGCATTTGCACATTATTTCAAGTTATTGGGCCAAGTTTCATGGTTTTAGCTCATTCCAGCGGCAATTTGAGCCGCGGCATAAGAAAAATATACTGGCAGGAAAACAATAGCCCCGTTTCAAATAACCAAGATTATTAGACCATAGTCTAATAATACAACCATAGTTATTGTTATGACATTAATATCTTAGTTATTATTATGATATCTTACTGCTCCAGCAGAGGGAAATACACCAGGAACTCAGGAACGTCTACCACGTCCTCCAGGCTGAAGTGATACTGGCAGCCAAACAAAGGATAGAAACCTTTAGACTGGAAGGAGACCCGGAAAACCTGGTTACCAAACGACAAGGAGTCAGACTCCTCCAAGCGCTTACTGGATGAGAAGAGGAGAGAGGAGAGAAGAGGAGAGGATTAATCCACCATGTACCTTCTAAGAGGCTGAACTGAATTCAGAGCTACAGCTATCTTGGTAGATTCATAATGACACGCACGCGCGCACGCACGCACGCACACACGCACACAGGTTCACCAAAGTGGCACAAAATGCATTTTCTTGTCATGAAATCCAAAAACAACGAAATGCAGAAACACAACATTCAGTTTGTGACTTTTGGACAAAATGAAAATGCTGTTTTCATTTTGTAGAGGAAATAAGCTTCTATTATTACATCAAGGCACCACGTTTCCACTGAGTGTATATTGCAACCAGTAGATGGCGCACGTGTGTCACAAAGCTTAACACGCTTGTTTGTTTTAATTTAATTGTGTTGCACAGTGATGTTACAAAGTGGTCGGAGAGTGAGCACTTCGTCTAAACAAGACGTTTTACTAGGAGGGTCTATTTGTACGGTGATATGTGCCGGCATGAGAGAAACATATTTGGTAACTTTGTCGGAGCTCTAAACTCTCTTGTGGTCTCACTTTAGGATTTGGTGACTTCATTTTGACACCATTTGTTCCATCCCCACCTAACCCTTCTTTTTTATTGATCTTTTTAACATAACCTTTATTTATGTTTTTCCCAACAGTCACAAAGTGCTTCACCGCCAAGAAAAATAGAAATGAGCAAATAACATTTTTATTTTTCTTGGCTGTGAAGCACTTTGTAACTTTGTTGGGAAAAACATAAATAAAGATTCCGTTATAGTTTATAGACGTCTGGCTTCAATAAACAAGTCAGTCAGTAACCAGTCAGTAACCAGTCTGTGTTCTTACACCAGTTCGTAGGCATCTGGTGTGGTTCCTATGAAGAAACCTCCTGGCTTCAGCCGTTCACAGGCGTTTCTCAGCATCATGTCGGCCTGCTGCTGGCTCTCAAAGGAATAGTGATACACAAACTGACAACTACAGACATCAAACATCAGCCCTGGATCCTCCAGCTTCTCTGATAACACTTCCTGGAGAAAGAGAGGTCAGAGCTTAGGTGTATTGAAATAGTAGTGACACATCAAACATCAAGCAGATCTAGAGGTTGTACTTCTACCTTGGTACAGTCAGCAGTAATGAACTGGGCGCTGAAGATACT
Source organism: Hoplostethus atlanticus (assembly GCA_034670405.1). NCBI lineage: Eukaryota > Metazoa > Chordata > Actinopteri > Trachichthyiformes > Trachichthyidae > Hoplostethus > Hoplostethus atlanticus. The sequence continues at coordinate 70,788 of JAXDDX010000406.1, read as the reverse complement.
CTCATTAACGTGACTCTTCCTCTTCATCTCCTCATAGCGACTCTGACACTGTTCCACCGACACCGCAGCAATGTCTGATAACATAATAATATTAGTATGTACTGTACGTTGGCTGATGTGGGCTTTATAATAATAATAATAATAATAATAATAATAATAAGATAATGACAATGATAATAATTATGACATAATAATAATAATAATGATAATATATGGTGACGACGTGATATAATAATAATAACCAGAAAAGGTCAAATCTTCTGAGGAACATTTGTGTGCTTGCTTCAGCTTAAAAGTGTTTCTGGGGTCTCTGATCTGTGGACATTGTGAAAGACAGCCAGGGTCACATTTGACAGCCACCAGAGGGAGACAGAGACTGTCAAATGTGACCCTGTGTTAGTAATAGCTGCAGTGGAAGTAGTAGTAGTTGAAGTATTAGCAGAAATAGGAATGGTAGAAGTAGAAGTAGATGTAGTAGCAGGAGTAGTAACAGCAGTAGTAGTAGTTGAAGTATTAGCAGAAATAGTAGTAGCATTTACAGCTGTAGTAGTAGTAATAGTATTGAGAAATGTAATAGAAATCATAGTATTAAACATATTGAAAGTATTAAAAGTATAAATAGTAATGATTATTTGTATGGAAACTTTCTCCATCAAATCAAAATGTAGACATATTTCATATCCAGCTTTGGGTTTTCTATACATTCATCCAACAGTAAACCACAAACTGAGTCTCTGGTCTCTGGACGTTGTGAAAGACAGCCAGGGTCACATTTGACAGTCTCTGACTCCATCTAGTGGCTTGTAGACACAGAGCCATTGTCAAAGCGAAAGTGAAACTTAACTTTTCATAATGCATTCCTATGGGGCCAAAAAACAAATAAAAATGCTAATAAAATTCAAAAGTAAAAGTCTAATCAAAAATTTGAATGATTCCAGACTGCTGAATTTTTCAAAGTTTGAACGGCGTTGATAGCTTAAATGGTGTGAAAGTAGTTGAACTCTGAAATTTGTGGCGGAATAATAATAATAATAATAATAATAATAATAAAAAATTAAGCACGAGAACGTAAGTATGAGAAGCAAGCACACTAACGAAGCGAGATTCATGTATTAGCAGCTAACTTTGGGCTTAAGCCTGGGTTGTTGATCTCATGAAGGTGGATCACTTTATAGCAAGTAGATCACCATGGTAACTGAGGCTGCATGGCTAACCTGCTTCTGAGCAGAGCAGGTTATGGAGGATATAAATGGCTGCATTTATATAGCGCTTTTTTTATATATATATTTTTTTAAAGAGCTTTACAATATATGCCTCTCATTCACCCATTCACACACACACCCAAAGACACTTCGACATGTAGATTGGATATTGGATCAAAACAGATAAAAAGCCTCATCACCGATCAATTCTCTGGAAATATGTCATCATCACTCCTAGAGGATACCGTGAACTTCTTTTATAAGTAAAGGTTATAGCATTATTGATAACTATAGCCAGATATTGTAAGCTACTCGCTATTTGATAGAAGCCTCCGTTTAAAGAGTGGGCAAATCGGCTGGAAATGCTACACATTTATGATATATGTAATATAATGAATCTAAAGGCGTTCTGCCGTTCTCTAAACACCATCGGCCTGTGAAGATCCCTGCTTACTGTCAGTTCATTCAATAGTATCCCTCTGTACACTGAATGTAATGTTTTTGTTCAGGTTTTGTTAATGGAATTTTTGCAATTATTATTATTATAGATTATTTAAAAAGTCCACGGTATCCTCTAGGAGTGATGATGCCAATTTTTCCAGACAGCTGATTGGTGAGGAGGCATTTTATCCGTTTTGATCCAATATCCTGAACATAACCTGGTCCGGAGCAGGTTATGATCAGGATGTACTATGGCGACGTACTCCGGTAAAAAGTAAACCACCTTTGTGACACGGAAAAACCCTGGATTATAGTTTAATGAATCCAGCTTCATAGTAAAGGCCCCAGCTGGCTGCTGTGGGTTTATAATGATAATAATAGATATAATAATATCTAATAATGATATAATAATAGATATATCACCTGCACAGACCAGGTGGCTGATGCCTCCTTTCTTCCATTTCAGGAGGTCTCCTCCCTTCCCACAGCCCAGATCCAACACAGACACCTCGTTCCTCCCCGTCTGACGCACCTCGCCCAGGATATCACCTGTAAATCAATCAATCAACCAACCAACCAACCAGTCACTTCCTCTAGGATCTTACCTGTCAATCAAACTGATGGACTGACTGAACTGTAGTAAACTGTGGTCAACTGTGGTAAAGGCAAGACAGGTTTATTTGTATATCACCTTTCATACATAAGGCAGTTCAAAGTGCTTTACATGAGGCATTAAAATACATTTTAAACGAGGACATTTATAAAAACATTTAAAAAAAATAAAATCACAGTGCAAAAGGAATAAAAGTCGTAGTACAAGTTTAGAGTTCAGCAGAAAGCGGTGAACAGAAACGTTTTTAGTCTGGACTTAAAAGTAGTTATTGTGGGAGCAAGTCTCAGTTGTTCTGGAAGTTTGTTCCACCTATTTGTTGCATAGTAGCTCAACGCTGCTTCAACCTGTTTGGTTTTGACTCTGGGAACATTTAGAAGACCTGTCCCAGTTGACCTGAGGGGTCTGGAGGTTCATATTGGGTGAGCATGTCAGCGCTGTATTTTGGGCCTAGACCATTTAGTGATTTGTAGACTAGCAACAATATTTTAAAGTCAATTCTCTGACACACTGGAAGTCAATGCAGGCATCTGAGAATTGGAGTGATGTGATAAACTTTTTGGTCTTTGTTAGTAGTCTAGCAGCAGCATCTGAACGAACTGTAGGGAGACCTGAGAGAAGACCATTACAGTAGTCTAGCCTACTGGTAGTAAAGGAGACCCGAGAGAAGACCATTACAGTAGTCTAGCCTACTGGTAGTAAAGGAGACCCGAGAGAAGACCATTACAGTAGTCTAGCCTACTGGTAGTAAAGGAGACATGAGAGAAGACCATTACAGTAGTCTAGCCTACTGGTAGTAAAGGAGACCCGAGAGAAGACCATTACAGTAGTCTAGCCTACTGGTAGTAAAGGAGACCCGAGAGAAGACCATTACAGTAGTCTAGCCTACTGGTAGTAAAGGAGACCCGAGAGAAGACCATTACAGTAGTCTAGCCTACTGGTAGTAAAGGAGACCCGAGAGAAGACCATTACAGTAGTCTAGCCTACTGGTAATAAAGGAGACCCGAGAGAAGACCATTACAGTAGTCTAGCCTACTGGTAGTAAAGGAGACCCGAGAGAAGACCATTACAGTAGTCTAGCCTACTGGTAGTAAAGGAGACCCGAGAGAAGACCATTAGAGTAGTCTAGCCTACTGGTAATAAAGGAGACCCGAGAGAAGACCATTACAGTAGTCTAGCCTAATGGTAGTAAAGGAGACATGAGAGAAGACCATTACAGTAGTCTAGCCTACTGGTAGTAAAGGAGACCCGAGAGAAGACCATTACAGTAGTCTAGCCTACTGGTAGTAAAGGAGACCCGAGAGAAGACCATTACAGTAGTCTAGCCTACTGGTAGTAAAGGAGGCCCGAGAGAAGACCATAACAGTAGTCTAGCCTACTGGTAGTAAAGGAGACCCGAGAGAAGACCATTACAGTAGTCTAGCCTACTGGTAGTAAAGGAGACCCGAGAGAAGACCATTACAGTAGTCTAGCCTACTGGTAGTAAAGGAGGCCCGAGAGAAGACCATAACAGTAGTCTAGCCTACTAGTAGTAAAGGCATGAATGAGTTTTTCTAGGTCTTGTTGTGACATGAGTCCTCTGAGCCTTGCCATGTTTTTAAGATGATAGTAGGCTGATTTTGTTACAAACTTGATGTGTCTGTTAAAATTGAGATCTGAATCCGTAATAACGCCAAGATTTCTGGCTTAGTCTTTGGTTTTTAAAGACAGGGAGTCAAGGTATATAGTAACTTTCTTCTTTGGCACCAGTGGTTTAATGAGTTTTCAGGGACTTTGGAAAGTTTCCTGATAAGAGAGAGCTGTTAACTATTTGTCTGTCGCCAGGCAGTCCAAAACATTTTTGAGAAAGCTTGTATGCAGAGCATCAAGGCAGCAGGTGGACGACTTGAGTTGTCTCACTGTTTTCTCAAGAGTATTGCAGTCAAGACATTAAACTGTAGTAAACTGTGGTCAACTGTAGTAAACTGTAGTAAAGTGGAGTTTACATGCCCTAATCAATGGAAATGTTGATCAGAAATCTAGGTGTGGTAACCAGGTAACTGATTTACATGACAGTTTCAATAGTTGGGATATTGATTAATCTGGTTATTAATATGAGTGTACACGTACTGAATTGATCCACAGATGTTCTCATTGATCAGTACTGACACTGACAGTGATTTATTGATTATAATCCAGAGCTGTTCTCATTGATCAGGACTGATAGTGATTTATTGATTTTAAGATCACCAATCAGCACGGATAGTGATTTATTGATTGTAATCTCACCAATCAGGACACTCTTTAGCCAGTTGTTGAAGTTCCTCATGTAGAAGATCCTGCTCCGACTCCTGGCTGCCAGACCAACCTCCTGTAGACTGTTATAATGACTGGCTACCTTCACACTGTGGTCTGTATGCTGGGAGAGAGACAGGGAGGCAGAGAGACAGACAGGCTCATTCGTCATCATCATGCCCTGGAGCATCACGGGACTTTTACACTGACTACACCACTCGTTCCTTACCAGTTTCTTGGTGGGTGACAGCTCTTCATCCTCCTCTTCCTCATATTTCCTCTTCATCACTACTTTCTGTGGTGAACATCCTCTTCCTCCTTCAGGTGACACTTCATCCTCCTCTCCCTCATGCTCCCTCTTCGTCACTTTCTGTGGTGAACCTCCTCCTCTTCCTCCTCCTTCAGATGACTCTCCATCCTCCTCTTCCTCATGCTCCCTCTTCATCATTTTCTGTGTTGAACCTCCTCCTCTCCTCCTCTTCCTCCTCCTTCAGATGACTCTCCATCCTCCTCTTCCACCCCCATTCTTCTCGGTCTCACAGCCTGGTCTGAAGGAGCTTCCATTCTACTGACGGACTCTCCTAAAGATGGAGACAGTAGGACAACAGGACAACGAGACAGTAGACAATAGGACTAGGACAGTGAGACGGTAGGACAACAGGACAACGAGACCGTAGACAATAGGACCAGGACAGTGAGACAGTAGGACAACGAGACCGTAGACAATAGGACCAGAACAGTGAGACAGTAGGACAACAGGACAACGAGAACGTAGACAATAGGACCAGGACAGTGAGACAGTAGGACAACAGGACAACGATAACGTAGACAATAGGACCAGGACAGTGAGACAGTAGGACAACAGGACAACGAGACCGTAGACAATAGGACCAGGACAGTGAAACAGTGAGACAGTAGGACAATACATCAATACATCTCCATTAACAATTGCAAATCCTCCACCCTCACCACCTGCCTAACCCGCTCCACCAAGTAATTCTCACTTAACATCGACTGCTCCATCGTTGCCCCCTCCACCCAGGTCCACAACCTCGGAATCATGCTCGACCCTTCCCTCTCATTCCTACCCCACATCAACCATATTACCAAAACTGCCTTTCTCTACCTCAGGAACATTGCCGAACAACTCCGCCCCTCCCTGTCTTTTTCCACTGCTGAAACCCTCATCCACGCCTTCATAACATCCAGGCTCGATTATTGCAACAGCATCCTATACGGTTCAGCTAACAAAATCCTCAATAAACTCCAATATGTTCAGAACTCTGCTGCCCTCCTTGACCTCCCGGTCAAACACAGGATTCAGTTCTACTCACCACCTACAAAGCCCTAAACAACCTGTCCCCTCTCCGACCTCCTTCACCACCCCTACCCGATCGCTCACCCTGCCATCCTTAAAGAAAGCCCACCGATCTACTGCTTCACTGCTCCTATCCTAAATTCCCTACTTTACACCCTTATTTTAACTCTTTTTAAACTTTATTTTAACATATACTTTTATCCAATAAAATATATTTCTATATCTGCGGTTGTTTTTTTTGTGACGTGTCTTTGGCTATATAACTGTGATGTATTATTATTACCGTACTACAACAGGACAGTATGATACTACAGCATACTCCAGCCTTCATCTCTTCTCTAGGTTATTGTAACTCCTCCTTCTCAGACGGAGTCAGGGTTACATTACGCCCATTTTAGCCTTCCTGCACTGACTGCCTGTTGCATAAAAACTTTTCATTTAATCAGAGAACCCTCCTGTGTACTTCCTGTAGGAGAATATGAATTAATTCATGAAAGAAAATTAGCAGCTAAACCGTTTTTATTTCTGATTATTGTTGAGCATGTTTGAGGATGTTATTTGATTCCTTCTAGCAGGAGTTAACCACTTAAGAAGCACCGGGTCAGCCCTGGGACACCAGCGGTCTTTTTCACCTTCATCATGTTTTGTACAGTGAAATTTTAAATCAAACGGACAATGCAATACACCCGGATCAAGGAGCCTTAAGGTGCCTTCATGACTGTGAATGTGGACAAAGCATGTCTGGTCAACAACATTACGAGACATTTGGTGGCATGTATAGCAGTACGCTGACATACCATGACATACATACATGCTTTAGTAAGTTTTGTGATTATATGAAGACACAAATCATGGCGGTTTGCCGAGTAGACCGAACGTTATTCATCATTACGGACTTGATTTGAAACGGAAAAGAAAAGGTAGGATGTTTAACTAATTATTAAATTATTATTAACCTGTAGGTTATTTGGTGCTTCATATGGTATTTGTGTTGTGTTTTTACAGGGTTGTGTATATGTGTTTCTTTGCATGCCATGCTGTCAGTGTTGTTGACCTGAGGCCTGTACTACGAAGCAAGTTCAACATACCCAGGATATCTTTTCATTAGCTGGCTTCACTAAGCCTAACAACCGCACTCACGGATCAGTGGTGTCTCCACGGTAGTTACCAACTCGTTAAGTCAACCCAGGTTTTCCCAATCTGGCTATGAGCGCGTTCATGTAAAAGGAGCTGTGTTTGCACCATATGACCAATCACAAACAAGGACAAGTCTACCAGAGCCGCATATTTTACACAGGAAGAGAAAACTATTAAATAAATATGAAGAATTAAAAAGTATTACCCAGGATAAAAGCAACACAGTTGCTGCTGCCAAAGCCAGGAAGGAAAGCTGGCAAAAATTGCCGACTGTGTGAATGCGTAAGTTAATAGGCTTATCATCAATAACATCAATAACATCAGTATCATCAATATCACTGCCCCATCATTAAGGCACCAGTAGATCTGACTATAATCTCAGTTGTGTATCCATTAAATTAATGTTAGATGTTTTCTTATGACATGTAAGACTATTTGAGCCTTATTCTTTCAGCTGCAGTGTTAAACAAATAAAGTAAATATATATAATAAAATATAAAAACATAATTAAAACCGGTAAGTCGACTTTCTTGCAAATCTTATAAGGTCAACAAGTTCAAGGCTTTAGTGCTTTAATCAAGAAGCTGACAAAGAGAAGAGAATCTATATCTTCATATAGATATTGGTCAGGGAAAGCCGAAGGGTTTTGTCGGTCTCTTGCCTTCCTCCCCTCTCACTAGTCGATCACCTCGGTCCACGGGATCTCCTAGGAATGGTGACGCCATCTTCCAAGAGAGCTGATTGGTCAGTAGGCGGTGCTTTTATACATCTGTTATCTCGAACATAACCTGCTCCGGAGCAGGTTAGGTGTGCAGCATAAGTTACCATGGCGATGTACCCCGGTAAAAAGTGAACCACCGTCGTGACACTGAAAACCTGGTTAAACCTGAAGTTACCTCACTAACCCCAAATCCTGCTTCGTAGTACAGGCCTCTGGAGATTCATTATGAATCGATTCACTACAGAGGAGGATAAATCCACCTGAGATCACAACAGAACAGATACCACATTTTTAGGGTGAATCAAATCTTTGATGTAAATTCAAAGTCACCAGGATCAAGATGATGTAAGTTATATGAAGATAGGGTCTTTTAAGGGAAAAACGTTATTTTTTTAAATTTAATAATTTTTTATATAGAATTGATTTTTGTTCATAAAGGTGGTTTGTTTGTATGTAATGCTGTAACACTACAGACTCACTGGATTCTGACGTTAGAGAAATCATAAAACGCATTATATTGCATCTAGTTTGATCTCTTCACCACCAATGTGACCGTTAGCATCGTTAGCAAACTGAGCTAACAAGAGAAATGAACAAAAATCAGAAGAATCATTGTAATCTAATCTACTCTGTATTGATCTAATATAGTTTATCGTATCTTTTCACTGCTGATGTGAACTGTTGACTTTACTAGTAATGGTGTTAGGACATAAGTTGTTAGCTAAGCTAGCAGGCTAACTCCTGGACTTTCTGTTCTGTCTAAAAAATACAACTTTAACGTTTTTATCTCGATCAGGTTAGTCGGACACTGTCTGTGATATGAATGTAAAACTAGTTCTGCCGTTTTAGCAAAACTAGTAACCTACTAATCGACAATATTAGTAAAATTAATTCCGAAATAAAACAACACAACAAACTCACGTTGGGTTTCAGTCAGCACGCATGCGTATTGATCTGCTTCCGGGTGGGTCGGGTTGTCAGATCCGAACTCTTCCAATAGCTTTCTCCAGAGTGTCCGACCATGACAAGATGTCAGTGAGACCTTTGCAAACGTGAAATTTAAAAACCATCGGTGGTATTAGTCAGAGTACAGTTAGTGAGATCACAACTAATCAACTGTTCAAACATTTTGTTCTTCTGCCCTCGGCGGAAGGGCTTGCGTCATATTTCTGCATCCCAACAGAAGAAGGACCTTGGCAGCAGCTTTGAGTTCTTGCCTTAAAAGATAAACGTAGTAATTTTTCCTCTGCATTGTATTTTAAGAAGAAGAAGAACTGATACATCAATAAGACAAATGTATGGATTACATCCTCTTCTCTCCTGCTGCTCCAGCAGATCAGATTAGGATAGATGGGTTACTATTAGCCCTAACTGTAATTATATCTGTTATGATGTGCTTATGCTTTATTGCATGACAATATTTATAGACATAAAAAGATAAAATGGACATTAGAAGTAACACATGCAATGTTTTGTTTTTTTTTATACCTTTCAGTTAGAAAACGCTACAGATTTAATGTACTGTTCAAAGCAAAGTCAGAGTAAATGTCATTGACAAATACAAAGCTTTTAATGTGAGGTTGTATGTTACAGAGGGAGCAGGTCACATGAATATAGCTAGCAGGGTCATATGTATGTATACTAAACCTCTCTATCCTTTCTGGTAATAAAAAATACTTTTCCCAGCTAATTCCATCAAGGTTATTCCGGTATGGTGTTACATAAGGGACTGAAATAAAGCTGTATGGTATGGTACAGGTATGGTATCAAGGTAATATGCACCTCTGAGTAGCATTGTAGTCACATTGGTGTACACAAGTTGAGCATGGGGAGTGGATAAGTTGAGCCAAATGGGGGTAAATTGTGCCAGTGGTTATGTTGAAGTTAAACAGAATATTTTCACCTTATCTAAACCTATATCTAAGCAAGACAACTTCAATACTAACTTCTTAAAGGTTTTATTTAAAGTTATTTAAAGTTTACAACCTCAAGGAAAAGTCTCTTCCTCTACTGCTTTGGTGGACTGTGCTGCTGGATCAGCCACAGTGAAACATTGTGGTTTGTTCCAGTCTGATGGGCAGGGGCACAATCGAGTCGCCAAAATCCTTCATTTTCAAAAAGTTGTTTGGCCTTTTGGCTTCTCTTCAGACAGTGACTCTAGTTTTTCATTGTGCCGTTGCACCTGGTGCGACGTGTTGCTGCTGTTTCCAGTAAAGCAAGACTCTCTTACAATACGACCAAACCATTTTCATGTTTCATGTTGTCTTGAAGCCTCCTCCACTGACCTCAGAGACAATATGAACATTTTCAAAGTCATTGGTTCACAAGCCAAAGTAGGAGTGACAGCTAATTTCCACCAACAAAAAAAAAGGTGATTTGGCCCGTCCCGGCACACCTGAGCCTCGTTTTGACTTGTGGAAATAATTAACAATAGTACTGCAAAATATAGTGGGAATTGCATATCCAATAGCCTCGGTGGGAATGATGACAGGAGGCAGAGAGGGTAAACAGATAAAGAGTTAGTATCCGTCAAATGAGAATACAGGACTCAATGTTGCTGGAGAGCATCGCTGAACCACGATGGGATGGAAACCGTCTCTTAAAACACTGGGCACTCCCAGAACAGGTCAAAATTATCCACAAAAAGAATGAGTCTCCTTCCCATTCCCTCTTCAGAAAATTATAAAGACTAAAGAGCTAAAACCAGAAATAACAGCCTTTTACCAGGGAATCCATTTTGATGAGTTCCTCTGAGGGCTGCCAAATGTCCGTTGTTGAGTAGCTGCATAGTTGACTAGGCTGTAAGGGGCTGGCTGAGGCTGATTGTGAGATTTTGATAAACCACGACTGAGTCAGATGATATTTTATGCTATGATATTTACGCTATGATATTTTCTCACATAACTTACTGCTATACAACCTGGTCACATACAACAGCAAGCACGTTAAAACCCATCAAGTCTCTCTTCAAGAAGACAGTCAAAATTTTGGATAGGAAGCCTCTTCATTTCCATCATTGCAATATCATAAATAAGTTTAACATTTTCAACATGGACAGTTACCAAACTTTCATGGATGTATGTCTTGTTTTTAAAGTTTTAAATGGGCTTGCCCCCCCACCGTTAAATGATTTCATCCAGAAAAAAACAATAATGGGACAAATACCAGAGCGCTAACTAGGGGAGACTGTAATGTACCTAGGGTTAGGACTAAATTCAGTCAAATGGTGGTGTCTGTAAGAAGCACACATTCCTGGAACAAGTTACCAGTACACATCAGGGACTGCGACAACTATTTAACATTTAAAAAAAATCTCAAATATTGGTTAAAAACAAACCAGTTATGTACCCACACATAATATCTGTTTCCTCCTCTGGTGCATGTTCCCGGGGGCTTTCAGTTCATTGTGCACTTTATCTTTTTTACTGTATGTAACTTTTTATTGTAATACTGTTTGTAATTTGTCTTTTGTAATTGTGAGGTTTGTTTCGTGTTTTTGTGAGTACCTGCCTTGGGACTACGGATGAAATTTAGCAATTGTGCTAATTCCGGCACATTTACATTGATATGTAATGTAATGTGTAATGCTGATATGTTGATTAATGTGCACTGTCCCAATTCAATAAATAAATAAATAAATAAAAAATCAAGAAACAATTCAGATAATCCAACCAAGTAGCAGTTAACATCAAGCAGCAGGCCAGGAAGGCTAATGTTTTCAGCCGAAGCTAGCCGGGCAGACCTCATGCATACCCCACCACCAACCAGCAAGGTAAATGAAGGAACAATCCACCCAAGAAAGAGAAAGAGAGTTCCAACATACATTACATTCATTATACATCAGTCATTTAGCAGACGCTTTTATCCAAACGACTTACAATAAGTGCATTCAACATAGGTAGAGAACTACTAGTCACTAGAAATCATAAGTGCATTTCCTTCCTAAACAAGCATCTAAGAGCAGAACCAGAGCTGAGGAAGAAGAGCAATAAGTTAGCTACCTACTTTTATTAAGTATAAACAAGAGCTAAGACAAATAAGTGAATCAATTAAACAAGAGCTAATAAACAAGAGCTCAGACCAGTAAGTGAAGACAAATAGGCAAGTGCTACGAGGAAGTGTCAGGGTAGTGTTTCTTGAAGAGGAAGGGTCAGGGTAGTGTTTCTAGAAGAGGAAGGGTCAGGGTAGTGTTTCTTGAAGAGGAAGGGTCAGAGTAGTGTTTCTTGAAGAGGAAGGGTCAGGGTAGTGTTTCTTGAAGAGGAAGGGTCAGGGAAGTGTTTCTTGAAGAGGAAGGGTCAGGGTAGTGTTTCTAGAAGAGGAAGGGTCAGGGTAGTGTTTCTTGAAGAGGAAGGGTCAGAGTAGTGTTTCTTGAAGAGGAAGGGTCAGGGAAGTGTTTCTTGAAGAGGAAGGGTCAGGGTAGTGTCTCTTGAAGAGGAAGGGTCAGGGTAGTGTTTCTAGAAGAGGAAGGGTCAGGGTAGTGTTTCTTGAAGAGGAAGGGTCAGAGTAGTGTTTCTAGAAGAGGAAGGGCCAGGGTAGTCTTTCTTGAAGAGGAAGGGTCAGGGTAGTGTTTCTTAAAGAGGAAGGGTCAGGGTAGTGTTTCTTGAAGAGGAAGGGCCAGGGTAGTGTTTCTTGAAGAGGAAGGGTCAGGGAAGGGTCAGGGTAGTGTTTCTTGAAGAGTTGGGTTTTCAGCCTGCAGTGAAAGATGGGCAGCGACTCTGCTGTCCTGACATCAGTGGGGAGTTCATTCCACCACTGTGGGACCAGAACAGAGAAAAGCCATGTAGATCGCCCCCCAGGGGCCTCTGAGCGACGGGGCAACCAGTCACCTCGAGGCAGCAGAGCGAAGTGGTCGGGCGGGGGTGTAAGGCTTGACCATAGCCTGGAGGTAAGAAGGAGCTGTTCCTTTCACTGCCCTATAGGCTAGCACCAGGGTCTTGAACTGGATGCGAGCTGCTACAGGGAGCCAGTGTAGAGAACGGAGAAGGGTAGTTGTGTGGGAGAACTTGGGGCGGTTGAACATCAGACGAGCTGCAGCTTTCTGAACAAGCTCCAGAGGTCTGATGGCAGACGCCGGGGCAGCAAGGAGGGAGTTGCAGTAGTCCAGGCGGGAGATGACAAGAGCCTGGATGAGCACCTGCGCTGCCTTGTCAGTGAGGAAGGGGCGAATCCTCTTGATGTTGTAGAGGAGGAATCTGCAGGAGCGTGTCACTGATGCGATGTTTGCCGAGAACGACAGTTGGTCGTCCAGGGTCACACCCAGATTCCTTGCAGTCCGAGTTGACGTCACCACAGCATTATCAATGGTGATGGCCAGGTCTCGGTGCGGACAGCCCTTCCCCGGGAGGATCACCAGCTCAGTCTTGTCCAAGTTGAGCTTCAGGTGGTGCATCGACATCCACTCCGAGATGTCTGCCAGGCATGCAGCAATGCTGCCTCCACTTGTGTGTCAGAGGGGGGAAATGACAGGATCAGCTGGGTGTCATCTGCATAGCAGTGGTAGGAAAAGTCATGGGAGTGGACAGAACCAAGAGATGTTGTGTATAGGGAAAAAAGAAGAGGACCCAGAACCGAGCCTTGCAGAACCCCAGTAGTGAGCCTGCATGGTTCTGACACAGACCCTCTCAGCGTCACCTGGTAGGAGCGATCCGTCAGGTAGGATGCAAACAAGGAGAGTGCAGAGCCTGAGACGCCCATCCCCTCAAGGGTGGAGAGGAGGATCTGGTGGTTCACCGTGTCAAACACTGCAGACAGGTCCAAGAGTATCAGGACGGAGGAGAAAGAGTTCACTCTAGCGGCATGGAGCGACTCCGTCACTGCCAGGAGGGCAGTCTCGGTCGAGTGACCCACTTTGAACCCAGACTGGTGGGGATCCAAGAGGTTGTTCTGGTGGAGGTACAAGGACAGTTGATTAAAGACAGCACGTTCAAGAGTTTTGGATAGGAAATAGCAAATAATAAATAGTAAATACTTACTTAGTATATAAATATAAATAAATACAAAGTATTCTGTAAATAGTTATTTCTTGTTAGTGTTCCTTACATAAGGGTTTTGGTCCCCTGACTGAATAGGATCCTGGAAGGATTACTGGAATTTTAGCATCTAGCATGAAAAAAAAGTTATTTATTCTATTCCAAATAGAGACGCTTGCATCTTATATAGAATACTGCCACAATGTCGAGGTCATATCAACCCAATTCTAGCCTGCACTGGTTAAGATTTAACTGATTACTGTTAAAACACAGTGTAGTCTAGTCCCGAGCTACATTACCAAGCTTTAGCTTCTTCCTGTTTTCTCTAGTCTAGACTCAAGGCATTCTCCATTAGGGCTCCTATACTGTGGAAGAACCTGCCTCACTCACTGCTTTCTGCAACAATTCTTAAATTTTGTGTTGATTTATTATATGACTCATTTCATGCAATCTCGTTTTATACATTTTTTCACTTGTTGCTTGTCCTCTGTAAAATGTTTTATAGACTTTTTCTTTTTTAAAAGCTGCTGTACAAACATTTTTTTATTATTATTTTTCCTTCCATCCCATAGGTAACAGCCAAGGGCGTCACTTTGTGTTGAAAAGTGGTGGGGACATGAGAGTCTACAATACGAAAATACATCAAAGAACGGCGACCGCACAAGTAAGTATCCATATGCATCCATATGCATCACCTCCACAGCTGCAGCACCATGTCAATCCAACAGTGCCAATATCACAATATCTACTGTAGAAAGCACCAGTGCATGTCAGTCAGCCGAGCGATAACAATATCCTAAAATACGACTGTGGCAGCTGGGAGGAGGGTGGGGTGAGGCTTAGCTTGGATCCAGGGGAGAGTTGAGTGGACTGACTCTACCCTGGATCTGGGACCGGCTGCGGCCAATTAAGCCTGATTGCAGCCGGGCCCTTTTTAACCTGTGTGTGAGTGTGTGACTGGGGGAGAGCGCCAGGGTGAGAGGCTGGCAGAGCGAGTGGAGTTCGGCAGGAGACGGAGACGGAGACGAGCCAGCAGAAGCCGCGTCTGAGCGAGGTCCCCGGCGGGGTTGCCGGGACGGAGGCGAGGTCGCGAGCGGCGGAACGACGGAGTGGGCGAGCGGGCGTCCAAAGCCGGCGGCGACCGGCCGAGCTCCGGAGGTTGCAGTCGGGAGCAGCCTGCAAGGGCTGACCAGTCGGGGTTGGGGCGGGACGCCCCTGGAAGCCTGGCGGGCTGGGGCAGCCTTGTTGCTCCGCGGCTGACCTGCCGGGAGGGAGGAGGTGCGCGCGCCGAGGAGGACGGCGCTCTTCACTGTCGTCAACGCCGGGCCGGGTTTATTATTGTTGAGAATAAAACGGCCGTGTTAACTCTCCTCCCGTGTATGTCTCTGTCTGTCACGAACCCCGGTACGGTGGCAAGTTGCCACAATGACAAAATAGAAACAATTTAAGGAATAACATTAACAACGTTAACTAAAGATAATAAATCAACCTTACCTTTAGATGTTAAGTTAAACTGCCTTGTTGTTTCGATGCTGCATACTTTTTAACGTTAGAGAAACAGAGTTCACGAGTCAGTTCAACCAATCACGACTCATTCTAAGCATAAAGTTTAAATATCGATACTGGAGCAGGAATTAGATTATTTCTATTTATTTATCCATATTCATTTTAAAATAAACTCAAATCATTGATTTGATTTTTTATTCATTCTTTTAAAATTCCACGCAATTAATTGATACATTTCACACATTTAAACTCAAATGCCACCCCTGTCAATCTCTACTCCGTTAGTTAACATTTTTTGGTGCAAGCTATTTGTTCAGAACATTAACAAATTATGCTTTTAAAAAGTGATGGGGACAAAATCGGCCATTTCAAAAAGTGGTGGGGACATGTCCCCAGCGTCCCCAGTGTAAATGACGCCTATGGTAACAGCCAATCCGACAGTCGGGCCCAGTCCTGTCCAGTCCACTTTAGTCCATCAGTTCCAGTCTTTCTAGCAGTATTGTGTGGTTGACAGTCAGTGTTGAGATGACGGATGTGATTTACAACCTTGATAAGTCTCAGTGCTGTGATGGGGCCTAAATCCAGATAGAAAAGTGTCATGGTAACCATTAGAGCTTAAAAAGCAGCGCAGTTGTTAGAAGACAACCTTTTCAATGGTTTTGCTTAGGCCTGTAGTTTACAGAAGGGTTAGGGTGTCAAGTGTCAAGGCCACACTTTTTAAATAGGGTAAATAAGGTGATGAAGCAGCAAACAGTCTGATATCCTAGTGGGAGGACTTGTAGAAACTTGGTCCTGATTCCCTCCATCCTGCAGGCCAATACATCTTAGCTGTCAGGAGAATGAACTTATGATGATGGATGTGTGATGAGAGCATCAAAAAGCAGCTCAGGGTGATGAACACGACGACAGGAAGCAGATGGAAGACATATTCATGGTTGCTGGTTTGAATCTCCACCTCAGCTCCATCCTGAGATGTTCTTGTCAGACTTTTATTAGTGTGATGACGAGGATCATAGTAGATGCATGTTTGTCGATCCAGACCGAGGTGATTTAGTCCTGTTGATGGAAGCTCTTCATCCATTCCAGACCATTTGCTGTTTTATGTCTCCTGTTATGTTTGGTACTTTAGACCGCCCAAGCTACCACCTCCTGTGTAAGTACTGCAAGGTGTTCTAACCCTCGCTCTGTTGTGTACAAGACATGTACACTGAGTTTCTACTGTGTAACTATTCAAATCAATAAGAATAAGGTAATGCTGAAACATTTACACAGCCTAAAGAAACAAGACTGCCATTGGTCTTTAGAAAACATCAGTTTAATTAAAAAGAAACACAAAAGGCAGAAGGAAAGTCAGTGAACCAATCTGGGGTCAGGGGTCACACTGAGCAGCATGTTGAACCAGCAAGACTGTATATTCAGAGTTACAACAATATTAATGGATCAAGACATAAACAACAATATGCTTGTCAATCACTGAAAACATGAAAACATGTTGCTAGGTGACCCAGGATTCTGTGTAGAGACTGGGATGGTTGCTAGGTGAAGAGGCGGATGGTGGCGTCAGCGCCAGAGGAGAAGATCCAAGGTTGCATGGGGTGAAACGTCACATCCAGGACACCGAGCTCATGGGTCAAAATGTGACCTTTGAGAACCTTGACAGGGACGATCAACGGGTTCTGGAGCAGATCACTGGGGGGGGGAGGGGACAGACAGACAGAGAGAGAGACAGTGAGTATGTGCGCTAGTGTGTGTACATTATTGTGTGTATGTTAGTGCAGGTTTGTTACTTGTAAACTGTCCCATGACAGACGATGACAGATCCATCGTCGGATGCTGAGGCAAATAGTGGGTACAGTCTGTGATAGGCCACACCCCTCACCGCCTTCTTATGGTGTCTAGACAACGGGATGTAATCAATACAAATCAATATCATTGTTATGGTGCCAGGCAATCAATAATAACATCAATACCCCCAACATATAAATCAATTACCTAATCCATCACCTAACATATCTAGCTGTCTCCAGTATCAACCCATTGCTGGTTGATTGACAGGTACATACCGTAACATCTTGTAGGGCTTTGTTGAAAGGTCAAGGTCAAACCAGCTCAGCCTGCAGTCATAACTACCACAGATCACATGGTCACCTGGCAGGCAAACAGGAAGACCGGCAGGTTATTATTTCCACAGATCACATAGAGATCCATTAGGAGTTGGACTGGAGTCAACTAACAAGTTTGTTCATTAGCTAGCTGGCTACTGTAGTAGCTTGTCCATTCATGAATTTTTCTTTGTGTATGTAGTCTCTCCACTGCTCCCCCCAGGCATGCTGGGAGATTTAGTCCCTCCACCTCCAAGTCATGTCCAAAGGGAGCCCGGTGGCATCCTGACAAGCTGCCTGAACTTCCTCAACTGGCTCCTGGAGGAGCAGTAGCTTGACTCAGAAGTCCTCCTGGATCACCAATCTCCTCACCCTGTTACTTTGAGGAGAAACCTCATTTCATCCTGAGGAGAAACCTTATTTCTGCTCGTACCCATGATCTCATTCTTTTGAGAACAAAAATTGATCAGTAAACAGAGCTGTGCTTCGGGTCTCAGCTGTCTCTTTGTGCCCATGGTCCAATACAACACCCACAGCACTGAAGAACTGCACCTAACCATCCATCAATCTCACCATCCCTTTTACCATCACTGGTGAATAGGACCCTAAGATACCTGAACTCCTACAATTGGGGCAGCTGAATGGGACAGGCCTCCTTTTTCCAGAAAAGAACCATGGTCCCAGACTTTGAGGCCCTGATCTTCATCCAAAATGATACACACTGCAGATCAATGTCTGATAAAGCCAAATGGACCATCAGCAAACAGCCGAGATGACACCTAATGTCTATGAACAGGAGGGGGGACATGGTGCATCCTTGTAAGAGTCCAACACTCACCTTGAACAAGCTTGATACAAACACAGAATATAGGGAATGACTCGCAACAGTAGCCCCAGCACTGCATACTGCCTCCCACAGGATACCTCAGGGAATACGGCCTTTACCAAATCATCAAAACACACGTAGAGACAATTAAAGTCTCATGGACGGGGCGGAGGCACGTGACTGAACACAACGTTGTATTTTTTAGGGGACAGTTCATGAGCCAGCCCTAGCCTTCAGCATTTCAAAACAAATCTTGTCCATCATGGCTCCTTGCTACTGACAGCTTTCTAACCAGCTCAGACACCTCTGCCAAGGACAAGGGCTCAGACCCTCCTGAATCTTTCAGCAATGCCTCCAGGACAGAAGTATCAGGTTTAGGACAGAAGGTGGTCTGTCAGGTTTGGGGCTTCTTCAAAGTGTTCCTACCTTTTTGGCCTGCCAGTTCCTCTCTGCTGAACCACAAGCTCACCAGCAGTGTGTCCACTAGTAGGTTCTTAAGTAGCGATCCTTTCAGTAATGTCAGACACTTGTCAGACACACGAATAACAATCTGAGCCTGTCAGTGGCAAAATCAAGCACTTTTAGTGGACGTACTTTGACCGCGCGCACTTGCCCCTACAGATTACGTTGCAGCCATTGAGCCCGTTTTGCGACTGCCGACTGAGCCGATCTACCGGAGCAATTCTGAAACTTTTTGGACCTATTTTGCGGTATAATAGGCGATTTTGTGGATATAGAGGCCAGGTTTAAAAATCCCGGAATTCTCCTTTAAGTTACAACCATGAGAGGCGCCTACCACCTTTTGGCCACAGCTCCTAGCAGTTGCTACAACAACAGAGATTTGGAACAGGGTTCATTCTCAACTCAACGTCCCCAACCTTCACCTGGATATAGGAGAAGCTTTCTCGGAGAGGAGTTTTCCATCTGCCATTCCGAGCAAACCATCACTACATGTTTGGGTTTACCACATCTGGCCAGAAGCCTCTTCCAACATCAGATGGTGATCGCTCAGCACCTCTTTATCCAAGTGTCCAGAAGATATGTCCTCAGGTCTGATGAAACAACAAAGTCGATCATCAGCCTTTGGCCCAAGTTGCTCTGGTATAAAGTACACTTATGAACCTCCTTGTGTGGGAACTTGCTATTCATTATGGACAAAACATGGCTAGCAGAGAAGTCCAATAACAAGACACTTCTTGGGTTGGGAAGCCATTCCTTCCAATTACATCCCTCCAGAACTCACAGTCATTGCCAACCTGACTGTTCAATTCTCCCAGTAGGAATATGGAGATGGTAAATTGAGCCTTCTGCAGCACCCAACCCACCCATCTCAAAGAAGGCGGAGTAATCTGAACTGAACTGAATCTGAACTGCTGTTAGGTACAAATGCAGAACAGTTGGGATTTTCCTCTCTGTAGCTTGTAGTTGTGTCACTGAGGTGACCCTCTCATCCTCAGGGGCAAACTCCCAGCCACAAGGCCCTTGTTTGAGATCAGCACTCCCAGGCCTAGCTCCAGGAGTGGGCCCTGCTATCCCTGATACAGGCACGTTTACTGTCATGGGCTTCATAACCCTATAGTTAGCTAGTTATTAGTTAGTTAACTAGTTAAGTAAAAACCTGTGGGATGGATAGCCATACTGCAGATCCATTTGGAATCCATTTGGATTTAGTTAGCTAATTAAGTAGTTAGCTAACTAGTTAAATACCAACCTCCAGGGTGGATGGCCATGCTGGAGATCCATTTGGAGTTGGCCTGGAGTTTCTTGGTCAGCTCCTGCTTAACAAGGTTGTAGATTCTAACGGAGCGCTGCGTTGCCACAAAGAAATAGGGCCTGACAGGGTGGAAGGATACGCACTGAACCAGGCCCTTATTACGCCTGAAGGGGTTCTGGCTCCGTCTCTTGCTCACCTGATGAATGAATACCTGCAGGTGGCTGGAGTGATCTGGCATGACAGATGCCAGATAGTCACCTTTAGCATGCCATACCACCTGTTGGACAGCCTGAGAAATACAATATACTGTTATATTTCATTTTACTATTATATTACTAACATTATACTGTTACTATACTTTTATTACTTGCTATTCTAGCATAACATTTAACATGCCACACCACCTGGTGGACAGCCTGGGAAATACATACAATACAATGTTATATTAGTTAGGTTAAATCTGGTGTACTACTAGTACTGCTGCTACTATTCTACTGTTATTCTGCTGTTATCAGACAGAACAGACAAACAGAAACTAGTTGGTCATCATTAACGTGTCACGCCACCTGCTGGACAGCTTGGGAAATACAGGATGTACAGTTATTGTACTGTCATTATACAATATTATCCTATGACTCTTCGGTTACCAGACATGACAGATGCCAGGTAGGCTCCTTTAGTGAGCTTGGGAAATACAATACACAAAACTATTCTACTCTAATCAATTGCTATTGTACTGTGAATCTACTGCATCTTCCAGCGTGCCACACAACCTGGTGGATATGTGTGTGTATATATATATGTGTATACAAAATATGAGTGTGTGTGTGTGTGTGTGTGTGTATATATATATATATATATATATATATATATATGTGCATGTTCTCACTTTAGGATGTTGTATTTTGAGGCGGATCCCCTGGCTAAGCTCCTCCCCCTCAGCCTCACTCCAGGTGACAAGCTCCACCCCCTGGACAGGCTCTGCCCCCTGCTGACCTGATAGGAGGAGCTCTGAGGAGGAAACAACCTGTCTGTCTGCCAGAGCAGGAGACAAGATCAACACCAGGGAGTCTCTGGAGGACAGAGAGACAGACGGGTCATTAGAGACATATAGACAGACTGCAAGCTAAACAGACAGAAAGGTAGACACACAGGCAGGTCCTTACAGGGCAATAGCCAGCAGACAGACAGCAGGATTTGGGTTCCAGGCCACGCCCCTCACAGCTCCGCCCACCTGGATGGTCTTCAGACAGCGAGACGAACACACCTCCCAGAACTTGACAGTACCATCATCACTACCTAACACACAAACAGAGACACCGAGTGTGTGGTAGATGATAGAATACTCGGACCAGCATTTCAACACAGCGACACTACCAGCATCATCAAACTAAGAAAACAGTGTGGTGTTTTGCAAGTGGAAGATGTAGTAGAGAGGAACATGCCATCGGCGAACTACAGCGTCTCCAAGACAGAAGACCTGTGAGGCTTAATGCAGCGCTTATACACACACAGTCCAGCAACGTGTTACCTGAAGCCAGCCATTGTCCTGTAGGAGAAACACTGATGGAACGAACCAGATCGCTGTGACCCCGATACACCTACACACACAGACACACACAGTAAGGGTTAGTGTGTGTTTGTCAGAGGGAATAGGTTTGGGTGATGGTAGTCTGCCATCAGGGCAGGCGCTACGCTAACATCATTACCTACTCAAAACATGTGATGTTCCCCAAAATATTAGGGAATTTTAAGGCTGTTCTTCTGTCAAGACAGCAGTCTACTAAACCCAATCACCCAAACATAGTATATATATATACGTGTGTGTGTGTGTGTGTGTGTGTGTATATACCAGGGACTGTGTGGTAGGGAACGGTTGAAGGTCTTTGGGTTTTGGAAGTTTTGGAATCAAATCTTCTGGATTCACATTAACCTGGGGGGGGGAGAGAGAGACATTAGAGACGGGTAGAGAGACCATCATGGACGTCCAATTAGAATTGCCTGTTAATTAATAATGTGTAATAAGAGACAATTATTAGGCTTTGTTCGAAACTCAGTTCTGATTGGGCAGTGACGTCTGTTTAGGTGTGTGTACCCTCAGAGCAGGCTTACGGTTATAGGGTTAACCCTATAGCCTATAGGAATAGGCTAAAGGGAGCACCTGCCTAGGGCCTCACGAATCCTTTAATTTATTTTTTCTACTCTGTGTTAACGTTCTTAATTGATACATTACATCACAGTCATTTAGCAGACATACATAATGTGCCAGTGATAATAAAAATCAAAAGCACTGATTTGGGGGAGGCCCCCCCCCCCGCCCCAAAAGAGCAGCACTGAGTCAGTGGCATTTCAAATAATTGTGCAATTAGTCATTTAGTTGCTTCATCTATAGATTAAAGTGGTAGCAACTGGCAGCTGCAGTTAACACTACTAGCTAGCTAACATTCATTCCCTTGTTATACAGTGTAATAACAGTAGCTTTGTTTAGCTAGTTAGCAAAATGTTCACTCACTACAGTCCACTAAAGTTGGGCTGGAAGTCTGTTATGACATGATGACAGAAATAGATGTGAATGTGAGACAGTTCTTATAGAGTTGTCAGATTTATCATTTGTCAAAACTGGACAATGAGCGCGGCGTGCATGCATGTGCATGTTCAACGACAGGTTTATCTGATGGGAGGTTTTTTCATATTACTGTGTTTACTGGATTCTACAGTATTAGAACTTTGGCCATTACAATGCTGTTGATTTAGGCTAGTTGTAGAGAAGGTCTGAGGTAACGGTGTGTGTACCCTCATCTTCCTCTGCCGGGGACAGAGGTAAAGGTCCAAACAGCGTTCAAATCTTTCGTGGACGAAACGAGGAAACGAAGGAACCAAACGGAGGCTGGAGAACTTCCTGGGAATGAACGGCAACTTCCTGTCTGCTGGATCCTGCTGCTCCCACAGCGCACGCTGCAGAGAGACAGGCAGAGAGACAGGCAGAGAGGTACAGATGAGTTACAGGTGACAGCACAACAGCACTGACATGGACGTGTCACCTTCCAAACACACAGTAGTTCTGGCAATTACACTGAATTGGACTTGAAACAAGATGAAACTAGAAACATCAACCGATAGGTACAAATAGACAGCAATAGTGTTATCAAGTGTATAACCATTCATTTCAATGGGGTCAAAGATATTCTTTTATTTGCTAGCTAGCTAAAACTAGTTTGGTTCATCATCAGTTCAGTGATCTAATTTCATGTTGCTGACATAAACCGCTCTCTATCTGGTCCTCCGGGTTTTCCATCAAATCAATTTGCCAACGGCTATTTTCCAGGGAACTTTACACCTACTAGGAGGAGGTGTTAGTTTCTGGACACCTCGTGACCAGGAAGTTGTTACCTACCTCCTCCTCGTTAAGGAGGTACTCTGGTGGAGGGTTGTAAGACTCCTGGTGACCAGGAAGGGGTATTTTGGGGGCAGGGAGGTGCATCTTGTGCCTCCCCAGGACGGACGAGTCCTCATTCGCCCACAGGTCGTAGTATTGCACCCTGCTGTCCTCCTCCGCCCGTCGAGGTTTAATCCAACCCATCTTTATAGCATGGACTAATTTAGAAACCTGGAGAGAGAGAGGGAGAGAGACACAGAGAGAGAGAGAGAGGGAGAGAGACACAGAGAGAGAGAGACAGAGACAGAGAGAGAGAGAGACAGAGACAGAGACAGAGACAGAGAGAGAGAGAGAGACAGCAAATCCAATCAACACATTAGAAAGGAAGGAGCAGAAACGACATCAACAAATATATCCTTCATAATCTTTCAATTTAGTTCTTAAAAAGAATGCCTGGACTTGTTTTAATGTGAGTAGTATATACTATACAGTAGGGGTGGGCGATATGACTTCAAATCAATATCACGATTATTTCAAACTTTTACCTCAATTACGATTAATGAACAATTATTTATTTTATACAGGGTGTTTTATTTTGAAAATTGACCGGATGCTCTATGCCGTTCCTGTGTCTGACTTCCTGCCCGGCTTGACATATTCGCTCATGGCTCGCGGAGAAAAATAGACCAGATGCCGAAACTATCGCTACAGAGCGAGCCGGCGGCGGAGCTCCCCGCTGCAGCGCTACGTTAGTTGGACGGGGCGGAGCCACGTGACTGAAGCTGGCGTTAGTTGGACGGGGCGGAGCCACGTGACTGAACGCGGCGTTAGTTGGACGGGGCGGAGCCACGTGACTGAACACTACGGTAGTTGGACGGGGCGGAGCCACGTGACTGAACACGACGGTAGTTGGACGGGGCGGAGCCACGTGACTGAACACGACGGTAGTTGGACGGGGCGGAGCCACGTGACTGAACACGACGGTAGTTGGACGGGGCAGGAGCCACGTGACTGAAGCCGGCGTTAGTTGGACGGGGCGGAGCCACGTGACTGAAGCCGGCGTTAGTTGGATGGGGCGGAGCCACGTGACTGAACGCGGCGTTAGTTGGACGGGGCGGAGCCACGTGACTGAACACTACATTAGCTGGACGGGGCGGAGCCACGTGACTGAAGCCGGCGTTAGTTGGACGGGGCGGAGTCACGTGACTGAACACTACATTAGTTGGACGGGGCGGAGCCACGTGACTGAACACTACGGTAGTTGGACGGGGCGGAGCCACGTGACTGAACACGACGGTAGTTGGACGGGGCGGAGCCACGTGACTGAACACTACGGTAATTGGACGGGGCGGAGCCACGTGACTGAACACGACGGTAGTTGGACGGGGCGAAGCCACGTGACTGAAGCCGGCGTTAGTTGGACGGGGCGGAGCCGCGTGACTGAACACTACGTTAGCTGGACGGGGCGGAGCCACGTGACTGAAGCCGGCGTTAGTTGGACGGGGCGGAGCCACGTGACTGAACACTACGTTAGTTGGACGGGGCGGAGCCACGTGACTGAACACTACGTTAGTTGGACGGGGCGGAGCCACGTGACTGAACCCGGCGTTAGTTGGACGGGGCGGAGCCACGTGACTGAACACTACGTTAGTTGGACGGGGCGGAGCCACGTGACTGAACACGACGTAGTATTTTTTTAAGGGGACAGTTCATGAACACGCATTGGGGAATGTATTAACCGAATTAACCGACATGGGCAAGATTTAAGTCTGTGAGAGGTTCTAAATTTTCAGTTAATTGCCCAGCCCTACTATACAGTAGTGAGTAGTATATACTATACAGTAGTGAGTACTTTGTCTTACTGTGTTTGTTAGTTACCTTTTCCTTCTCTATCAGTGAAGGGATGAAGCTTCGTTTGTCTGCAGGTCTGTTGGTGACAGGATGAAGCATCACCTCCTTACTGAAATACTCTACTGATGGCTGAGGAGGAGGAAAAGAGGAGAAGAGATGTTGCTATGGTTACAGTTCTGCTACAGTGTAGCCAGGGATGCTAGCTACAGACGTTGCTATGGTCACAGTTCTGACTAAGTTTTGCAGAAGCTTGTAAATTACTGTAGCTGGTAATAAAATCATCTCAAAACAACATTTAATATTTTGGTACTTTGGTAAGTGCATACAATACAATACAATACAATATACCTGGTATTCGTTAAAATTGACATCTCCAAACTGTCCTCTCTGTAGACGATGAACCAACTGTACTTGTTCATCTGACAAGATGATGTCACTTCCTGTCTGCTTATCGTGGACTGTACGCCTAGAAACAGACAAATAAAAGACAATAAAACCCAATGGGCTTTACTAGCTACATGCTAGCCTGTTAGTTTAAAACAGCAGGTTAGCTTGGTTAGCATTGCTTATTCAAACCAATGGGGCTCCTAGCTACATGCTAAGCCGTTAGCTCCTCCCTCCTCACCAGTAGTCAGGGTTCTCCATTTTGTCCAGGAAGTCATCCAGCTCATCCTTGTTTCTAATTGGCTTGTAGATCTTCTTCCCGTCCAGGTCATAGCCAATGTGAGGATAGTCTTTGTACCACTCCATGGGAATGTTCCCCACCGTGTTCCTGATGTCCTGGAACGTTAGGAGAAAGTTAAAGTACATTAGAAAACGTCAGAGAAGATCAGAGAACATTAGAGAGCTTTAGATATCAGAAGAATAGAGAACATTAGGAAACATTACATAACATAGTAGAACATTAAAGACCATCAGAGAACATTGGATAACACAGTAAAAAAAAAAAAAATCAGAGAATGTTAGAAAACATAGTAGAACAATAGTGAATGTCAGAGAACAACAGAACTATTGGACATCCTCTCAGACAGAGAGGATCTCCTCACGTCCTCACCTCCTCGTCTGATGTGTCGTGTTCGTACTCGTCCTCCTTCTCTCCTATTTCCTTCTCCTCCTCTGCTTCCTCTCCCT
The DNA here is from genome assembly GCA_034670405.1 of Hoplostethus atlanticus. Taxonomy (NCBI): domain Eukaryota; kingdom Metazoa; phylum Chordata; class Actinopteri; order Trachichthyiformes; family Trachichthyidae; genus Hoplostethus; species Hoplostethus atlanticus. Next base: position 44,610 of record JAXDDX010000406.1, on the reverse strand, counting down.
CTTTCATCCCTCTCTTCTTCTTGTCCTCCTCGAGGACAGACGATGCCTCCTGCTGGAAGAACAACAGAACTTTGGTTCCATCTTATTCAGTTTTCATGGCACAGCATCAGAATAACGTTCTTCATGATGTTTTATAAATGTAGTTTAGTTAAAAGTTCAAATGAATGAAGACTAAGTCGTCTCAATCCTGGGCCCTGATTGGTCGACACCACCAGCTCCTCTAATTCTAACGAGGTCAACCTGCTGAGTGGAGGCTTTCAGTTCAAACACTGTAAACTGGCCTGATTGGACGGATTTCAGGAAGTCTAGTGAGGGAGCCAATGAGGACCAAGTCCAGTTGTGATGCGTTTACTGGAGTTGGTCTGTAACTGCTTGTAACAAAAGGGTTACATTTTTTGAAAATGCTGAATGTTGAACGAACATCTTTGTTAAACTCATCTAGATGTAGAGCGAGAGAGAGAGAGAGAGAGAGAGAGAGAGAGACACACAGACAGACAGACAGAGCGAGATGGCTACTTTACCTGAGGTTTTTCTCCCTCCTCTGATCCAGCCTTATCTCTACTCTTCAGATCTTCATCATCAGATCCCTCTGATTCCTCACTCTCACTTCCAGAATCCTCTAGTCCAGAGAACACACTGTCCTCACTGTCTGACAGATCTTCATCATCCTCCTCTTCCTCACCAGGCAGCTTGTTGTTAAAGACTAAGATCTGGAGGAGAAACAGGTCGGATAATGATGGGTAAACTACTAGTAGAGATAATGATATTTAAACTACTAGTAGAGATAATGATGGGTAAACTACTAGTAGAGATAATGATATTTAAACTACTAGTAGAGATAATGATGGGTAAACTACTAGTAGAGATAATGATATTTAAACTACTAGTAGAGATAATGATGGGTAAACTACTAGTAGATATAATGATATTTAAACTACTAGTAGAGATAATGATGAGTAAACTACTAGTAGATATAATGATATTTAAACTACTAGTAGAGATAATGATGGGTAAACTACTAGTAGAGATAATGATATTTAAACTACTAGTAGAGATAATGATGAGTAAACTACTAGTAGAGATAATGATATTTAAACTACTAGTAGAGATAATGATGGGTAAACTACTAGTAGAGATAATGATATTTAAACTACTAGTAGAGATAATGATGGGTAAACTACTAGTAGAGATAATGATATTTAAACTACTAGTAGAGATAATGATGAGTAAACTACTAGTAGAGATAATGATATTTAAACTACTAGTAGAGATAATGATGAGTAAACTACTAGTAGATATATTTAAACTACTAGTAAAGGTAGTGATATTTAAACTACTAGTAAAGGTAATGATATTTAAACTACTATTAGAGGTAGTGATATTTAAACTACTAGTAAAGGTAATGATATTTAAACTACTAGTAGATATAATGATGGGTAAACTACTAGTAGAGATAATGATGGGTAAAACTTAACTACTAGTAGAGGTAATGATGGGTAAACTACTAGTAGAGATAATGATATTTAAACTACTAGTAGAGATAATGATGGGTAAACTACTAGTAGAGGTAATGATGGGTAAACTACTAGTAGAGATAATGATATTTAAACTACTAGTAGAGATAATGATGAGTAAACTACTAGTAGATATAATGATATTTAAACTACTAGTAAAGGTAGTGATATTTAAACTACTAGTAAAGGTAATGATATTTAAACTACTATTAGAGGTAGTGATATTTAAACTACTAGTAAAGGTAATGATATTTAAACTACTAGTAGATATGATGGGTAAACTACTAGTAGAGATAATGATGGGTAAACTACTAGTAGAGGTAATGATGGGTAAACTACTAGTAGAGATAATGATATTTAAACTACTAGTAGAGATAATGATGAGTAAACTACAAGTAGATATAATGATATTTCAACTACTAGTAAAGGTAGTGATATTTCAACTACTAGTAAAGGTAATGATATTTAAACTACTATTAGAGGTAATGATATTTAAACTACAATTAGAGGTAGTGATATTTAAACTACTATCAGAGGTAGTGATACGGCAAAGAGACCGTCAGGACAGATGGAAAACTGTCCGTCACCAAAGAGGATTCGCCGGACTGCAGAACCACCTGGCAGCTGACGCTCACTCCTCCTTTAACCAGTCATTACTAACATCATCCTCACTCCTCCCTTACCCGAGTCGTTACTAACATCCTCCTCACTCCTCCCTTACCCGAGTCGTTACTAACATCATCCTCACTCCTCCCTTACACGAGTCGTTACTAACATCATCCTCACTCCTCCCTTACCCGAGTCGTTACTAACATCATCCTCACTCCTCCCTTACCATAGTCATTACTAACATCATCCTCACTCCTCCCTTACCCGAGTCATTACTATCATCCTCACTCCTCCCTTACCTGAGTCGTTACTAACATCATCCTCACCCATTCCATACCAGAGTCATCACTAACATTATCCTTACTTCTCCAATACATTTTTTACATGCGGCACTTCCCACTTGGTTGAATCCATACAACAGTAGTGATGGGAAGACCGACTCTTTTAACTAACTCGATTCTTTCGAGCCGTCAGATAGAGGTGCATCGATTCTGAATCGATTCATTATGATTCACCAACAAAAACATACCATCCCATGTGAGGTTTGACCCTACAATCCTCAAGATGAGAGTCTGCTGCTCTACTAACTGAATTATACTAGTAATGGAGGCACATGAGCGCCACCCCTTTCAAACCAGATGTGTAACCAACTGTAAAACACCAACTAAACTACAGGTTAATGATAATAATAATATTTATAGTATTTACACAGAGTATTGCTATTGATTTCATTTTATTTCGTGTGCTCTTGACTTTCTTTTTCTAATAGAGACAGTTTTGTTGACCAATGTTAAATGGCTTATAGTTTACCCAATTACCAGTTAATTTATTAAACATCTTAAACAACAAAAACTGTTGTCAATGTGTGCAGAATAGATCACTACATTATTACATTGGCCTTTTTCACGATCTAATATGGCTCCTTGATCCGGCGGGTACGCGGAAGTAGTCTCTCTCGTTCATCAGACGTGAACCGCTCGGACATCTCGGACATCTGCTCTCTCGGTTCGCGAGATGTCCGATTGAGTCCGAGAAGTCCGATATTCATCTGCTCTCTCGTTCATCTGCTCTCTCGACTCGTTCGCGAGCCGCTCAGTCTCTCTCGACTCATTCGCGAGCCGCTCAGTCGGATCAGCGGTTCTCGTCCGATGAACGAGAGAGACTACTTCCGCTTACCCGCCGGATCAAGGAGCCATATTGGATTATGAAAAAGGCCAATGTAATAATGTAGTGATCCATTACATTCTATATACATTGACAACAGTTTTTGTAATGTTTAAGATGTTGTTTGATAAATTAACTGGTGATTGTTTAAATAAATTAACTGGTGATTTAAAAAAAAAAAAAAAATAATTCTGGCGCTGCTATAACCGCTGCTGTATCAATTCAGTCGCGTGTGCGAGTCGAATCAACTCACTCACTTAACTGATTCGGTTCTTTTGAAATCGGCCATCACTATACAGCCAAATGGAGGAAGAATTTGAATGGTCAGTCAGATTTGAATGTGGTGGGATTAAAATCTGATTTGTGAGATTATTAAAACAGCGGAAATGGTAGTTACCAAATAATTACTGATAAAATACCAGGACCAAGTCTGTCAGAGACCATCTAACCTATATAACACGTCTACTTTAGAAACACGCCACAAAAATGATTAGTTATCACAGCAGCTTCCGCTTAAATCATCAATTTTCTATCTCTGATCAAACTAGTTAAACTAGTCAACAACTTTGTATTACAGCGTTAGATGCAATGGTAGTTAATATCTGACCAGTCAACTTTACCAACAGACTCTCTACAGAGACCGAAAGCTACATGCTAACAGCAGCTAGCCGGCTAGCCCCACCAGACCAGTTTCACCGGACCAGTTTCACCATTTTAACTAATTTAACCTCTTTAGGAATGCAGAAAGCCATCCTCACCTCTTCCTCCTCCTCTTCTTCCTTCTTGCTCCTCTTCTTCGGTGTTTTATCTTTAACTTTACTCATGGTGTCTCTCTCGTTTTCATCCACTCCACTCCGCATGCTTTCCTCGACAACGGAGCAGCACGTGGGAACCTGTGGGGTCAAAGTTCACAGGTCAGAGTGACTTCCGCAAACAGTGTTAATGCTGCGTTCATGTCTTGTCATATCTTGTCTAAACTCCTATTTCCTACATTTCAATCAAAAAATCGATAAAGACAAGGTAAGAGAATTTAAGATTAACCTGGTATGTTCCCTTGGGGAGTTAGGCATTGTATATGTAAAGTTGTACTTTTGCTAAGAATACATCACTTTTACCATGAGTTGTTGGCTTCCATGCTTTATGATATTTCCAAAAGCACGTGAAGGCAGCATTATAGTCTCCAAACATGTTTTGTACTGATATCGCATCACAATAACGTTTGGTGTGAAATGACTCAACATCACTGAAATATCGTCACACAAAGAATTATCAAAATAAAGACAAGAAGTTAATATGGAAAAATAAAGGAGAGAATAAATACAAATTGCTTTTATCCTCCTTCATTATGTCAAATGTCGCAAATGCCTGATGAAATAAATTAATTTATTTGTTGTCTCCATTTCTATTCCATTTTAAACGTAATAAAAAAAAAAGATACAAATTAAATCAAATCAAATCAAATCACAGCCCTTAATCACTGTTACAGTCTCTAAAGGCTTCACAGTGCCCAAGGTGTGAAACAGTGAATGGTTAGTACACAACGTCCCCCAGCCTTAGACCCTCACAGAGGACAAGGAAAAACTCCCAAAAAAAACCTTTTAGGGAAAAATTGGAAGAAACCTTGGGAGGGGCTACTCAGAGAGGGAGGGGCTACTCAGAGAGGGATCCCCCCTACCAGGGGTCCGTTCCAGAAAGCGGGTTTAGTGAAAACTCTGAGTTTTTTTAACCCTGAGATGAGGGAAACTCTGGGTTTTCCGTTCCAGAAAAGAGAGGTAACTCAAACTCTGGTTCAGTTACCATGGTAACTGACTCTGTGAACCTAACCTGCTCGCTGGCAGGTTTTCTTGAACAAACCCTGACTTTCTCCCTGTCTCCTCCCTCTGCTGAACCTGAAGCAGCTGTCGGACATGGCGTGTCCTTTCCTCGGTAACCCGATCGATATTCAAGCGGAAGTAATTCGCATAGCCTCACGTCGGGAGAGGATTTTGAGACCCCGATTAGATGTTCTATGTCCAGGATGGAAGAGCTGTCCGAGATATAATATGCTGTTTACACTTCACGGATTAAGCTACCACCACCCCGAGCAGTCAAATAAAGACACCTTTCATTTGGTCTTCTTTATTTCCTACAAATACAAAAGCAACAGTTAGTATTTTTATATTGTTCCAACAACACATTTCACCTGTGACCATGCAGCCACCTCTAACTTATGTTCCAGTAATTACATTTCTAGATCTGCCTTTCTAATTTGCCGCCCCAAGTACACCATTTGAAGTATGTCTGGCCCAGACAGCTCAGTTGGTAGAATATGAGAGTCTCAGGGTTGTGGGTTCGATCCCCACATAGTGTTAACTGTCACCTTTGTAAGTTGCTTTGGATAAAAGCGTCTGCTAAATGACTCTATTGTAATGTTTTTATATTTCATTTTCAGCTGCTGCCAAGAGCGCTTTGCGCCCGTGGGATTGCACCTAAATGAAAATATATTTTTTCCAATACTATTCCACCACTTTCTCACATGTAGGTAACATTATAAGAAAGCGTGGTTAAATGTTAAATGAATACACTACTGCATTCAAACGCACGCATTGACTCGGGCAGCGATTCTCTCCCACGCCAATTCCCTCTCCTTTACGACCCTTCTGCTTGCTGGTTGCCATGGTGAATCGTAGTATCGGACCTCCATTGATGATGGCTTTTTATTGTCGTCGCGCACGCGCTTAACTCAAGGTGAACATACTCAAAGTTGATTGAACTAACTCAAATCAGCCGTTCTGGAACCGAAAACTCAGACTTTGCCATCTCGGAATTAATCAACTCAGAGTTCAGGGTTAGGCCGAATCCCAATTCACCCTTTAGCCCTTCCCCTCCGTTTTGCGTGTCCACGTGAAGGGGTGTCCCAATTCTCTTGGGATCGAGGGGTAGGGTGAAGGTCTAGGGCTACATGGTCCTCCAAACGGAGATTTTTCAGGGGCACACTACAAACCGAGGGCTAGGAGAAATCTCCCAGAATGACCTGCGAATCAACTGGAAGATCATGGCGAACGCTACACTACCATCCAAAGTGAACCACAAATGTAGTATTTTCTTCGTTAATAAAGATTTAAAAAATATTCTAACCGTGGAATTATCTTAGTTTAATGTCGTTTCAATGTATTATAGACCTTTTCTTTATAACAAGCATAACAAAAGATCGCTAGTATGCCGATGTCTACCTCGCTAGTTACAACATTGTTTTTAGGCTGATTTGTGCATGACAGTCCCGCATTTTGACATATTTCCATGTCGCATTTCCCCCTTTGATGGCATATGACGCCGAAGTATAACTAAGTTGCTGCACTTGTTCCGGCTCCTCTAATACCAGTGCAGACTGGCAGGGTAACGGTAGGAGCACGGCTTGCTAGCCTACAGAGCACCGCTAACGCTATTCTGTCATGAAGTGGACTGGTAATGAAGCAGTGGTCTTTTTTATTTGATGACTTGTTTGATCGATTAGTAGCGTGAAACGTATAAATTGTGAACGAATCGCGAGCGTCCATGCTTTTCTATCTCCATCAGATGAACGGCAAATGTCACTGTGATAATACCATTATTGACATAGTAATCTCCGATAACAAACTCGTCCCGTCTGTTTATGTAAACGTCATCGATGACGTATCAGGGTCTTGAAGGGTTGTCGGGTTGACTGTTCCGAGGGCCAAGCCGAAGGGCCAAACCGAAGCCGTAGGGGTGAAAATGAGGATTGGGATTTGGTTTTTGGATTCGGCCTCAATCTACGATTTTTAATCTCCTGCAAAATGACGTCACTAGAACGCGACAGCCACCGACTACTGGATGTTTTTGTTCCGCCTTGGTCCGTTTCGCTAAAGCTTCCCCCTGCATATCAACCATGGCGGAACGAGGCTATAGTTTCTCTCTTACCACTTCCAGGTCAGTTTAACGGTTCTGTTGCCGTGAAATTAAAACATGTCGATTCTTATTGTTCTGTCCGGGTGTCTCCTGTAGTCGTGAGTTTGTGGGATTAAAACGGGTCCGTTTGTGGGAGTGGAAGACGGAGACGCACCGTCACTCCGCTACTAACGTAGCATGGTTGCTAACAGCGTTAGCCTGCAGTGACAGTGGGTGAATGGAGCCAAAGATAAGCCAACTCTCCGGCTAGCTAAAAACTTTTGAAATGAACTTTATCTGTCACATACATGCACTGAAATTCACACCCCTGACTAGATATACACACAACATATCACCCCACACACATGCATTTTTCAGGTCAGAGGACAGAGCGCAGCCATTGAATGGCGCAGCTTTGCTCAAGGGCACTGCGGCAGTGTTGGTGGGCACCGCATAGCTGTGACACCAGTCATTTTCCCCCAATCACCAGTTCACAGATGGAATACACCTTTCTGGTGGTGCCGGTGATCGAACCAACAACCGTCCGATGATGAGATGCTTTAGTGGATTTTATCAGAATTAACACAGTTCCACACACCAGTACCACTGGTCCGCCACTAACCAGTACACCCGGTCCGCCACTAACCAGTACAACTAGTCTGCCACTAACCAGTACCACTGGTCCGCCACTAACCAGTACAACCGGTCCGCCACTAACCAGTACCACTAGTCTGCTCCTATTGTGTATACTATATTAATACTGTTTTTCTATTGCAGTCCATCAGGGAAACTGGTTCAGATTGAATATGCTCTGTCGGCGGTGGCTGCAGGAGCGCCCTCTGTAGGCATCAAAGGTACATTACTAGCAGATAACAAAACACACACACACACACACACACACACACACACACACACACACACACACACACACAGTCCCTCTGTCTCAACAGACTGTACTCAGAACTAAACCACATCAGTGGAAATGTAATGCAGATGCTCCAAGTTACCGTCCAGCCACTTATCCTGTCTGGTGTGTTTGAGCCTCCAACGGCGTTGTCCTGGCAACAGAGAAGAAGCAGAACTCCATCCTGTACGATGAGCAGAGCGTCCACAAGGTGGAGGCCGTCACCAAATCCATCGGCGTGGTGTACAGCGGCATGGGCCCGGACTACCGGTGAGGGGGGGGGACAGATTGATAGGTGATTTTAGATTATTTCCCAACCAGCCAGCCAGCCCCGAGGGTCGCCTCCGTCATGCAGGAATACACACAGTCTGGGTACACACACACACACCTTGGTAGGAATTGTTTTTTCTTTCTTGTTTGATGCTGACGGTAGTAGGTGTATGTGTGTGCTCCGGTGGTGTCCATCCGTTCGGTGTGTCTTTGCTGATGGCTGGTTGGGACAAAGACAAACCTTTCCTGTTCCAGTCAGACCCTTCAGTAAGACCTTGTTATTAATATTATCATGTGGCAGCAGTAGTTATTATTATTACTATTATAGACATTGTAATGATAACACCCCATTAATAATTATCAGGATGTAAGTATTGGTTACATATTGTTACAGTGGGTAAACTCTGCTAAAGCTAACGCTAGCTGTCTCCTCCCAGGTGACAAACCCAAACAGACATTATCGTCTTCTTACCGACGGAATTTTACTCGACACAATAATTTTGATATATATCCTAGACAATGTTTATGCACGTCATGACATGAGCTGCTTCCAGATCGGGTTGCCAGTTCAGGTTGGCTTCATTCTCCAATATTAAACTGCTACCTTTAGTTTTCCTGCTGAACAACATCGGAACATACATGGCATCAACCTTTTCTTGTCTTGAATAGACAGACGAGGAGGAGAACTCAGTAGAGGTTCTGCTGCACTCTATCGGTCAACACAGTCGATGCACATTAAAAACCAACTTTGATAATTCAATCTTTGAAGCAAATGAAATAATTAACGCCTTTTTTTGTTTTGTTTTTTGTTCATGGCCAATTCCGTCTGCCTAAGCAGTCCCGGTCGCTGCTCCGCCCCCTCTGCCGGCCTGGGGAGGGTGTAGACGACCACATGCCTCCTCCGATGCATGAGGAGTCGCCAGCCGCTTCTTTTCACCTGACAGCGAGGAGTTTCGCCAGGAGGGCGTATCGTGGAGGAACACGTTATCCCCCCAGTTCCCCTCCCCGCTGAACAGGCGCCCTGACCGACCAGAGGAGGCGCTAGTGCAGCGACCAGGACATATACCCCTCCGGCTTGCCGCCCGCAGACACGGGCAATTGTGTCTGTAAGGACGCCTGACCAAGCCGGAGGTAATGTTGAGGTTCAAACCTGCGACCTCAGCGTTGGTTACGATCTTTTTACGTTCAAAAATCTGATAGGTCAATTTCTGGCAAAGCGGGAGCCTGAATTTAATCCTACCTGTAGAGCTTCCTGTGCCTTTTTTGGCATTTAGGTTTGACAAACAGAAAGCATTAAGAGGTAACAGCTTTTTATTTCCAGATTCAATCTAATTTTAGTTTATGCTGATACAATTTTATCATGCATCATTTTCTTGCATAGCTTTTCATTGGACCATCTGAACGTAAAAACATATAAATACATGTTTTTTGTATGTTATGGAAATTTCTTTGACACCCTTATGGAAAATAACATGATCTCAATCTTTTCAGTATTTATCACGATGATGATTTCTGTCCATATCGCCCTACTGAGCAACTTGGTGTTTTATTGATTTGTCTTATTATTCAAATTTGGATACCAAACATTTTCCTAAAAATACTTCTTGCCTACTGTTACGAGAAGAGCTACCTTATGGCTTTCTAGGATAGTTCCATTGAACAGCTCTCTCTAACAAAAAGGTGTTTGTTGTAAGATATGGATACCAGTGACAAAAGGAATGCTGGCTGAAGTCTGGTGTTGGATGCAGAGCTCACCAGTCTGGGTAGGCCAGCCCAAGCTTTGGCTTCACCTGGAGCGACCAGCTCTCCAGTCTCCTCTGGTTTCTTCCAGTCAGTTTATTATAGTTGGATTATTAAAAGGATGTCATCAATAGAAAACAAAACAGACCGGGCAGGGCTGCAGGTCATAGCAGTCAATCAAATTGGTAGGCCTTTGTGTCTACCGCTAGGTGAGCACCATGTGCTTGGCTCACCATGGCCCAACAGAAGAGAAAGAGGCGGAGCCTCAGTCCAAACCTCCCTCTTATACTCAGTCCAATCACATGACTACAAATGAGCCTCTGCTACCATCCTCAGCCAGCATTGAAAGAAGAGAGAGAAAGATGTGTGCCTAAGACCTACAATATATGAAAACTGATTCTTTACTATAGTCTGGAGATGTATGGCATCTGGAACGGCCTGCATCACATCCTGAACTGGACACTCATTCTACTGAACTATTTGACTCTACTATATTTTGTCTTGTCATGTATTGCACGCCCATTTGTCCTGGTGGGAGGTGCCTCTTTGAATTACTCCGCCTTTTTTTCTCCTATGGGTTTCTCTGGGAGTTTTTCCTTTTCTGCATAGAGGCCTTAGACTGGTGGTGCCGGCCCGGTTGGGCTGTTCAGGTTGGGTAGGCAGGTTAGGTAGACTTGCTATGTCCTCCACTCTGTTAAATCCTTTCAATCCATCATCCTGTTGCTGTTTTCATGTGCCTTTGTACTGATTATATTCTGTAGACACCATAATTGTCATTTGATTAAAAGTGATAACTGATTGTCGATCAGCTTGTCAGGGTTAGACTTGTTTGTGATAAAGTATATATAAATAAACTGCTGATGCTAACAGTGACATGCTATGTGTCTGTAGGGGGCCTACTTTGTGTGGAAGGCAACAGCGATGGGGAAGAATTACGTCAACAGCAAAACGTTCCTAGAGAAAAGGTAAAAAGTCAAAAGTTAACCTATACACAGGAAGTGATGTCACTATATCTGGTGCTAGTATGCTCCATTTATGTCATGAGAGTGTATACATGTGTCATAACGTTAAGATTTAATGTCCTAAACGTTTTAATTTTTTAAACTTTTTTCTTTCTTTCTGTCTCAGGTACAACGAGGACCTGGAGCTGGAAGACGCCATCCTGACCCTGAAGGTGACCTTTGACCCCTGACCCTAACCATGGTCCTCCACACTTTCAGTTAAATGTGTACACTCTGTTCTCATCTACATTAAGATCTTTACAGGCTGCAGTTGGCTGTATTTGAAGTGTGTGTGTGTGAGAGAGAACAGGAGAGCTTTGAGGGTCAGATGACGGAGAACATCGAGGTGGGGATCTGTAACGAACGAGGCTTCAGAAGACTTTCTCCCTTTGAGGGTCAGATGACGGAGAACATCGAGGTGGGGATCTGTAACGAACGAGGCTTCAGAAGACTTTCTCCCTTTGAGGTTAAAGATTACCTGGCTGCTATCGCGCTGATCCCTTTATTCCACCGGATCACTGAGTCCTGCTGGATCCTAATCTGATCCCTTTATTCCACCGGATCACTGAGTCCTGCTGGATCTTAATCTGATCCCTTTATTCCACCGGATCACTGAGTCCTGCTGGATCCTAATCTGATCCCTTTATTCCACCGGATCACTAGTCATGCTGGATCCTAATCTGACTGCTTTATTCCACCAGATTACCAGTTCAGCACCTGTCCAATAAACCAGACTAGGAAGGAAATGGATCCACTCGTGGTTTTACAGGTTGATACAGATAATTTGTGATTAAAGGTTCTGATAATATGATTTTGTTACATTTTGGATTCAGGTTTTCACTAGTAACTAGTGAAAACACTAGTAACTAGTGAAAACCTGCTTAACGACTCCTCTGGTTAAGGTGTGTTAGGGTTAAACCTAACCTGTGTAGTATTGATCCATTCTACAATAAATATGTAATCAGACTGGGTGTGATGATTCCTGTTCATTTATGAGTATTTTACACAGAAGTATCACACTGACGGACTAAAGGTCTGAGGTAGTGATGAAGATGAAGAGTAGCGCTGCAGAAAGCCGTCCAGGCTAAAGACCCTCCCCCAGCCAACTCCAGACTCCATGCTGATGAACTGGTCCAGGTTCATCTGGGACTCTGAGAAGAAACGCATCAGACTGCATTAACATAGCACGCTAACCCGGTAAACATGGTAAAACCCTCTAATGACACGCTAACCCTGTTAACATGGTAAAACCATCTAATGGCACGCTAACCTGGTTAACATGGTAAAACCCTCTAATGACACGCTAACCCGGTAAACATGGTAAAACCCTCTAATGACACGCTAACCCTGTTAACATGGTAAAACCATCTAATGACATGCTAACCTGGTTAACATGGTAAAACCCTCTAATGACACGCTAACCCGGTAAACATGGTAAAACCCTCTAATGACACGCTAACCCTGTTAACATGGTAAAACCATCTAATGGCACGCTAACCTGGTTAACATGGTAAAACCCTCTAATGACACGCTAACCTGGTTAACATGGTAAAACCCTCTAATGACACGCTAACCCGGTAAACATGGTAAAACCCTCTAATGACACGCTAACCCGGTTAACATGGTAAAACCCTCTAATGACACGCTAACCCTGTTAACATGGTAAAACCATCTAATGACACGCTAACCCGCTTAACATGGTAAAACCCTCTAATGACACGCTAACCCGGTTAACATGGTAAAACCCTCTAATGACACGCTAACCCTGTTAACATGGTAAAACCCTCTAATGACACGCTAACCTGGTTAACATGGTAAAACCTAATGACACGCTAACCCGGTTAACATGGTAAAACCCTCTAATGACACGCTAACCCTGTTAACATGGTAAAACCCTCTAATGACACGCTAACCTGGTTAACATGGTAAAACCTAATGACACGCTAACCCGGTTAACATGGTAAAAAAAAAAGGAATACAGAGGTTATCAGGTTATCAGTGACTTCTGCCGGCCACTAAGCGTGGAGGGGAGCACACCAGGTCACAGGGGAAGGGGACGAGTGCCATGACAACACTCTTCCTGTTTTGTTTGCTTTGTTTTTGCACAGCCAATCATAACACAGTTCTGGACAAGGGCAGTAACCAATGATATTTAAGGTTACATTGGCCTTGGCCGCGCGCAGGAAAAAGACAATGGGCCTTATTCACGAAATATGCGTACGATCAGATTTGATCGTAAAGCATTCATACAAACGTTTCTACAAACAGTCTGATTCATCATTTTGTTCGCATCTGAATTTGTTCGTTGGTACTTCTCCTTAATCTAATTTCATGTTAAACCATTTCTTTTTTTTACCTCAACGGTGTGTTTCTGGTGAAACAGCATTGACAGCGTTAATAATTTCTTGCCATGCTTTACTGTTATTACTTTTATTTACTTTATTACTTTTATTTACTTTATTACTTTTATTTTACTTTTAGCAGTTCTTGTGACTCCGCTGCTGATGCTTCTGAAAACTCATTTTTTTTCTCATGAGCGCAACACTTCAATTTTGGACTCCTCAAAGTTCCTTTTTTCCTCTTTCCCCTGGTTTACTTGAACACAACCCTTCAGTCTGCAGCCTTTTACAGTGTTGAACAGCATTTACCTGCAAACCGGCTTCAACATGCACACGCATTCATCAAATATACACCTGTTCTACGCACAAATCGAGGTTTCCTGCATGTTTAATGAATCCCACGTTTCTTGCGCACATAAATACGACAAATGTACAAATAACTGAAGAAAGGTTTGTGAATGAGGCCCACTGTGAGCAAACAGGAGTAAACAGGCAATAAACTTCAGCTCAAAGTCTGGCTATCTGCTAGCAAGCTGCAGCATTGCTCTTCCTGTTACCTGTGGTCTGGATGGGGGGATAGGGTGGGGGGGGCATGCGCCAGGCCCCATCAGTGTCCTTCATGTGCGATCTGTCGGAGGCAAAGTTCTGCAGGAAGTTGTCAGCAGGAATGACACGCAACTTCCTGTTGGATAATCACAGTAAGTCATTAATATCAGAATTACATCTAAGTGTTATTTTAAACCAATAATCACTTCAGGTTCAGGGATCAATCCTTTATTGGTTCCATTGTTAATAAAAGGAAGTTCTGTTGAGATGAACAGAAGGTAAAGGAAACCTGATGGTTGGTGTCGTACCTCCAGAACGCAGGTTTGATTCCTTGGTCGGACCGGAAGGCCTGAGCGGCATAGAGCTGCAAACAGCACGGAAATGGCAAGACCGAGTCCAGATCATAAACCAGAGTGTGACCGGACCGGCTGAGCTGCAGCAGAACCACATGGTAGTCCTGAACAGAACAGAACCTTTAAAACAGCTGTGACTGACCTGAGCTATATCTATAATCTACTGTACCAGGGGTTCTTAACCTATATATATTCTCTATCATCTCTTTGTAATAGAACACAGAAATATTTTGAACCTTGACCTCAATCGCTACGTATCAACCGCGCTGCGTGCTGGAAGCTGATATCGCGATGTGAATGTCCAGTTTTGTGGACAGAAAAAATGGAGCGGTTTATAATCGGCAGAAGCAAAACACCACAAGATGTGTTGGCTAACAAAAGCACGGCAGAGAAAGAATCGAAAGGGAAAAAAGCGGAAAGTAGGAAATATGACGAAAAGTATTTGGAGTATGGCTTCACTCCGACATGCAATGGAGAGTATCCACGAGTATCCATGCATGTGTGCGTCAGAGTGAGAGCCTGACTGAGTGCATGCGTTCGACAGGAGATCAGGAGGATCAAGTCGGACTGTGGACCAGCAGCAGCGACTCTCCGTCAAGACCGGGTCGAATTATTCTGCTGTGGTGCAAATAAAGCGACCTGCTAGCCCATTAACTGCGCCGTCCTGCCTTGTCTCTGTCTGTCGCGGCCTGCTGGCCCGTTAACTCCGTCCTCCTGCCTTGTCTCTGTCTGTCGTGGCCTGCTGGCCCATTAACTCCACCCTCCTGCCTTGTCTCTGTCTGTTGGCCCCGGTTGTAGTGAGCTTGCTGCTATGGCATCAAAAGGAGGTCGCACTTGCAAAAACGTCAAGAACCCCTGTACTGTACAATGTAGGTTTGGGAAGAGCCAATGGGATGACTTGACTGCAGAACAACACTGACTGTACTGACCCAGATCACTGGTTGGTCTCCATGACCTGCCTTCTGTTTCCAGAGAGGAACCTGTTGGTAAAAAAAAAACATGTCTGGTTTAGAACCTGGTACAGATGTTGTAGATTCTGGTAGAAATGTTTTAGAACCTGGTACAGATGTTGTAGATTCTGGTACAGATGTTTTAGAACCTGGTAGAGATGTTCTAGATTGTGGTACAGATGTTTTAGAACCTGGCAGAGATGTTGTAGATTGTGGTAGAAATGTTTTAGAACCTGGTACAGATGTTGTAGATTGTGGTAGAGATGTTTTAGATTCTGGTACAGATGTTGTAGATTGTGGTACAGATCACCGTTCTGTGCTCATTTGAGATAAAAACCACAAACACTTCCTCCAGTAGCGATGGTCTCTCCTTCTGGATAAACTCGCACAGTTTCCACACATTTTCCTCACTGGAGAAGAAAAGAAAATTAGAAAGTACATTGTACAAGTTGGCTACCTTATTGAAGCCGGAAGACAAGTATTGCTTACGTGGCAGAAGTGTTTGTTAGCTTGTCATAGATGGTTGCTAGGGTGTTACTAGATGGTTGCTAGGGTGTTACTAGACGGTTAAGTTGTGCTACTAGTAGGCCCTGGTCAGCTAGGCTGTAGTGATGAATCTTTATATGTTGGTAAAATTGAAATAGCACTTTTATGATTGAGTTAAAAAATGGCTATGAATTTGAGTGGAGCATTGATAATTCTACAATGTGTGTGTATGTGCAGCATGATTTTCAAACAAACTTGAATATTTTGAAAACTACACCTCATAGGGCTTATGTATTTACATGAGTGAAAGCATGAAAAGCTCAACATTTTGATGAATGTCTGTATACTATTAAATTCACAAAATGTTGGGATTTTCATCTCAACTGCCACCACTGTAGCAACTGAACATTCTATCATGTATTTAAAAAAAACTACGAATAAAACTATAAATATTTCATAAACTAGAAAAACATCAAAGCTACAAAAGCACCTGAATATTTTAAACTTCGTATGAAGTTTCTAACACAAACAATGTACTTGGAAGCCAAAATAAATAAAGAAATAGGTGGAAATAACAGTAGCCACTAATAAGAAAACGACGACAGCAAAAAACACAGAAACAAGATACCAGTAGATCCAGTAAAGCATTAGAAGAAACACATACAATACCAGTAGAACCAGTAAAGCATTAATTTATGATACAGTAACGTTAAAGTACTGGTTATACTGGTATTTTACATGTCTACCGGTACAGTACTGGTTATACTGGTATTTTACATGTCTACCGGTACAGTACTGGTGATACTGGTATTTTACATGTCTACCGGTACAGTACTGGTTATACTGGTATTTTCGGTGCGGTATTTTACCAATAGCAGCTGGTATAAACGCAGTTGTCTCTGGAAGGAGTGATGCGCTGGTCGCCGTTCATGACCAAACAGCACAAATAGCTGCTTCTATCTTCATGTTGTGGTGTCACACTAAATGTGGTCCGGCGGAAATACATACATGACGCTGCTGGAGCTGGCGAGACTGTCACCGGAAGTTATCGTTACCTTCCGAATAATGGGGCATTCTGATGTTCTGTACTCGGAAGTCGATATTTCCGAGTCGGTATTCCCGACTTCCGATCTAAATGTGTTCCAGCGCATGTGCTCGGGAAAACATGGACTACAACTACTACAGCGCCATTAGCGAAGAGAAACGGCGCATATCAGTGAACTAGTAACGTTAACGTTAGTGGCTAGTAGATAGAGAGAGAGAGAGAGAGATGGCACACATCACTATACAATAAACAACTTTGATCAACAGGCTGTATAAAAAAATATCCTAAAAATATCCAAAGAAAACGAAATATACAAAAAATATAAAAAATAGTGCAAGGAATAATAATTTAGTGCAATTTGCAGTTTGGTCAAGGTAGGTGCGTGCTTGTGTGTGTGTGTGTGTGTGTGAGGGGTGGGGTGGGGGGCATTTCTGAGTAGGTCCAGGTGTGTGTGTGTGTCTTGCTGACATTGAGCTGTAGGTGGTTGTTGTTGCTCCATCCAACAAACCTCTCCACCAGACTCCTGTACTCATCCTCATTGTCCTCGTTGATGCAACCCACGATGGAGGAGTCATCAGAGAACTTCTGGAGATGAGTAGACCCAGGATTGAATCTAAAGTCCAAGGTGTAGAATGGCGACAGTACCGTTCCCTGGGGTACACCCATGTTGCTCACCAGCGTATCCGGCATGCTGCCCTGTAGACGAACAAACTGCGGCCTGCTGGTGAGGCAGTCTGTGATCCAGTGTGTCATGGCATGGTCTACCTGCATGGCTGCAAGCTTCTCTGCAAGCAGGAGAGGCTGGATGGTGTTGAATGAAGTAGACATGACATGACCATACAATACATCTTAGCTGTCAGTAGAATGACCTTATGATGATGGATGTATGATGAGAGCATCAGACAGCAGCTCAGGGTGATGAACACATGACAGGAAGCAGATGGAAGACATGTTCATGGTTGCTGGTTTGAATCCCAACCTCAGCTCCATCCTGAGATGTTCTTGTCAGTAGTGTGAAGACTTGCATAAATGTGACAGTTTAATACATGATGGGTGAACACACACAGAGTACTAGTTGAATATCGACCCCCCCACACGTTCTTGAAGCTTCATAATGAAGTGGGTTCTGAACAGACAACCAACTGCTGAACCTGAGCTGATAAAAAACAGCCAGAGGGTCGTCAGGTTTGTGTCACTATTCATCATAAGATCCTGAATGAGAAACTGCTCTGAGATCAGCTCAAAGTCCTCGTGGTGCTGATCTGAAACAAACATCACGACTGAACCAACACCCTGCATACTTTCTAACTAGCTACTGAAGAGCTGGGCCAGTTAACTTAGTAAACTAGTTACAATAGGAGGATCCCTCTCTGAGTAGCCCCTCCCGAGGTTTCTTCCATTTTTCCTAAAAGGTTTTGTGGGAGTTTTTCCTTGTCCTCTGAGGGTCTAAGGCTGAGGGATGTCGTGTACTAACCATTTAATGCTTTAACACTTAGAGACTGGAACGGTGATTAAGGGCTGTACAAATAAAATGTGATTTGATTTATCATGTTCTACTATAAAATGACATACTATAACATATCATCACATTATATACAATTACATATTATATTACATTATATACTTCCACATTACATTACAGTCATTTAGCAGACGCTAAAGCGACTTACAGTAAGAGCATTCAACATAGGTAGGCAAGAGAACTACTAGTCACCAGAAATTGTAAGTGCATTTCCTTCCTAAGCAGCATCTAAGAGCAGAAGCAGTGCTAACACCAGATGTGCGGCAGCTTTCTGAACAAGCTCCAGAGGTCTGATGGCAGCAAGGAAGGAGTTGCAATAGTCAAGAGATGACAAGAGTATGAGCTCCTGCTCCGTCTCATCAGTGAGGAAGGGGAGAATCCTCTGATGCTGTAGAGTAGGAATCTGCAGGAGTGTGTTACTGATGTGAAGTTATCAAATCATACAAATAGGGATTTGATTATATACTATAAAACAGTAGTATTATACATATACATAGTAACAGTAACATATACATATCACATTATATATTATAACATACTGCTATAATCACATTATATGCTATTACATAGTAGTATACTATAACATACAATTACATACTAGGATACTATGACATATTACATAGGATACTAGAACGTACTATGATATACTGTACTGTGCCTTATGACATTACACTGCTACATACACCAATGAAAGTTTATTAGCAGACGTGAACACCGTTATTGGTCTTTTTATTCTGGAGAACTTTGATGTTTGATGAGTTTGATGTTGATATCTCGCTGATTTCTCGATGACCTGCTGCTGCAGCCTGTTGAGGAAAAGTCCGCTACCCTCCCCGATACCAGTCCAGGATCAATTCAAAGAACATGAGGAAAAACAAGTGGAAATTTGCTCCTTCGCTCTTGAGCTAATCTTTGGGTCACTGTTGCCATCTAGTGGTTGGTGGTGTTCAGGGCAGTGTTCCACCATAAAGTGTTCCACCTGGAAGTCCAGGACCGACGCACTCCGATCTCTCAGTTGTGTTGTTCTTTAGCATGAACTACGGGAGACTGAAAATAAGTGAAATATAATTTTTAAAAGGAATAAAAGGTAAATGGGGGTGGGGTGTTGAGGTGAGGTCTGGATGCAGGAGAGCTCCCTGTATCCGGCACCGACTACATGACCAACTGCAGCTGAGACAGTTTAAATGTGTGTTTGTCATCCATTAGGGAGGAGAGAGAGAACTGGACCAGCAGCAGGTATGTTTACCTGAGGCTCAGCTGGAAAGATGACCTGCTAGCTCTGGAGCCGAAAGATGACCTGCTAGCTCTGGAGCCGAAAGATGACCTGCTAGCTCTGGAGCCGAAAGATGACCTGCTAGCTTTGGAGCCGAAAGATGACCTGCTAGCTCTGGAGCTGAAAACTGACCAGAGGCCTGTACTACGAAGCAGGATTTGGGGTTAGTGAGGTAACTTCAGGTTTAACCAGGTTTTCAGTGTCACGACGGTGGTTCACTTTTTACCGGGGTACATCGCCATGGTAACTTATGCTGCACACCTAACCTGCTCCGGAGCAGGTTATGTTCGAGATAACAGATCAACATGTATAAAAGCACCGCCTACTGACCAATCAGCTCTCTTGGAAGATGGCGTCACCATTCCTAGAAGATCCCGTGGACCGAGGTGATCGACTAGTGAGAGGGGAGGAAGGCAAGAGACCGACAAAACCCTTCGGCTTTCCCTGACCAATATCTATATGAAGATATAGATTCTCTTCTCTTTGTCAGCTTCTTGATTAAAGCACTAAAGCCTTGAACTTGTTGACCTTATAAGATTTGCAAGAAAGTCAACTTACCGGTTTGAATTATGTTTTTATTTATATATATTTACTTTATTTGTTTAACACTGCAGCTGAAAGAATAAGGCTCAAATAGTCTTACATGTCATAAGAAAACATCTAACAACACATTAATTTAATGGATACACAACTGAGATTATAGTCAGATCCAGCAATTTTTTTAACAGCTTTCCTTCCTGGCTTTGTCAGCAGCAACTGTGTTGCTTTTATCCTGGATAATACTTTTTAATTATTCATATTTATTTAATATGATAGTTTTCTCTTCCTGTGTAAAATATGCGGCTCTGGTAGACTCCTTGTTTGTGATTGGTCATATGGTGCAAACACAGCCCCTTTTACGTGAACGCGTTCATAGATATTCTGGGTATGTTGAGTAGTAGTATAGGCCTCTGAAGAGCTAAAGGGAGGCACGCTGACTGAAGGACTGAGCTAGGAAGCGGCATTGAAAACCTGGTTGATTTATGTGTTTACAAATAAACCCCCCCTCCGGCCAATCAACTCTCCATTGGAACAAATAAAGAAAATTTGGTAAAGGCACATTTATCCTACCAATTTCAGAGGGGCACGTTACCCCACCACTGAAAATTAGACTTCATTTGAGAGATGAGGGGAATAAAATCTGCTGCCTAAGAGCAGATGATGTATTAGAGTGATATTAACTCCAAGGTAGTTAAAATGGTTAAGATGGAAAAGCAGGTCCATCGACTAACTAAGCTTGTAGTTCTAAAGCCAGCCTCCATCACCAGGTCCAATAACAGGGGATTGATGATGATGAAGTTCCAGGAAGTCCCCAGCTTAAGTATATATATATATATATATATGAGAAGATGTTAGAGAGGTTTCACTCTTCACCAAGTCTGACAATGTAATTACTACTAATGTAACTGCTTGGAATAAAAACCTGATTGAAGGAGGGTCAGTGGTCTAGATCCATTTGGGGGACGAGACAGGTATTGACGTGCATCCATTTGGGGGACTAGACAGGTACTGACGTGGATCCATTTGGGGGACTACTGACGTGGATCTACTCCCTTGATATGAAAAGGTTTGTGAACTCTTGATCTAGTGGATCAGTGGCGGTTTAGGGACATATAAAATATATTTTATTATCCATCTTGCTTCATCTCCACAGAGTAGTTTTATTTCTACACTCATCACCACCAGAGACCTACAGCTTGGACACGCCCACTTTATATTACTGTACAGAAAAGAGTAAAAAAAGGAACCTCGGATCTGCTGTTCCTACGTTATCACGATTTTATATGATCAACATAAAAGTGGACCCAGACCATGTCCCAGATCCAGACCCAAATCCAGAACTAGACCAGGACCCAAACCCAGAACCAGACCAAGACTTGAATCCAGACCTGAAGCCAGACTTTAACCCAGACCAGGACCTGAACCCTGACCAATTTCAGGTGCCGTAGTCCTGAACCAGACAGCTCGTCAGTCTGCTGTTTCTGGTTTCTGGAGTTACTGATTTCAGGAGGTCCTGGTTTCCAGAGTTACGGGTTTCAGGAGGTACTGGTTTCCGGAGTTACTTGTTTCAGGAGGTCCTGGTTTCCAGAGTTACTGGTTTCAGGAGGTCCTGGTTTCCAGAGTTACTGATTTCAGGAGGTCCTGGTTTCCAGAGTTACGGGTTTCAGGAGGTACTGATTTCCGGAGTTACTGATTTCAGGAAGTCCTGCTTTCCAGAGTTACTGGTTTCAGGAGGTCCTGGTTTCCAGGGTTACTGGTTTCCAGAGTTACGGGTTTCAGGAGGTACTGGTTTCCGGAGTTACTTGTTTCAGGAGGTCCTGGTTTCCAGAGTTACTGGTTTCTGATGGTGTGAACACCGTGATAGACAGCAGGTCTCTGAGGAGAAGAAGGCAGCAGGTCTAAATGACCCCTGACCTCCAGGGTGAATGTGTGTGTTCACGGCTGGACTCCTGCAGGGAGTTGTGTGTTCAGGGCGGTGGGAGGATAAACAACAGGAGATCCTGAAGGAGCGCTGGTCAACGGCTGGGAGGAGAGACCTGAGGAGGAGAGGAGAAGAGAGGAGAGAAGGACAGGAGATGAAATGGATGGAAAGAGGAGAGCAAGAGAAAAGAAGAGGAATACCAGAAGAACATGATTGATACAAAAATGAGTAGAGGAAGAGCAAGGGGAGGAGGAGAGGAAGGAGGAGAGAGGATTAGATGTGCTGATTTACTGCAGACAACCCAGGTTTCGAACAGACAGCTATCACTGAGCTAGTGGATTATTCAGTTAACACAGTAAGACAATCACAGGAGAGAAGAGAGAGGAAGATAAAAGGAAAAGGAGGGGGCAAGGAAAGGATGGAGGAGCAGAGAGAAGAAGAAGGAGGATGAGTGGAGGTGGAGAAACACCAATCAGTTTATAGCTCTAACATTATCAGAACCGGTCTGGACCAGCCAGGACCAACCACAGCTAGCCAGGACTAGCCAGGACCAGCCACAGCCAGCCAGGACCACCCAGGACCAACCACAGCTAGCCAGGACCAGCCACAGCCAGCCAGGACCACCCAGGACCAACCACAGCTAGCCAGGACCACCCAGGACCAGCCACAGCCAGCCAGGACCACCCAGGACCAGCCACAGCTAGCCAGGACCACCCTGGACCAGCCACAGCTGGCCAGGACCAGCCACAGCTAGCCAGGACCACCCAGGACCAGCCACAGCTAGCCAGGACCAGCCACAGCTAGCCAGGACCACCCAGGACCAACCACAGCTAGCCAGGACCACCCAGGACCAGCCACAGCTAGCCAGGACCACCCAGGACCAACCACAGCTAGCCAGGACCAGCCACAGCTAGCCAGGACCACCCAGGACCAACCACAGCTAGCCAGGACCAGCCACAGCCAGCCAGGACCACCCAGGACCAACCACAGCTAGCCAGGA
The DNA here is from genome assembly GCA_034670405.1 of Hoplostethus atlanticus. Taxonomy (NCBI): domain Eukaryota; kingdom Metazoa; phylum Chordata; class Actinopteri; order Trachichthyiformes; family Trachichthyidae; genus Hoplostethus; species Hoplostethus atlanticus. The sequence continues at coordinate 21,548 of JAXDDX010000406.1, read as the reverse complement.
CCAGCCACAGCCAGCCAGGACTACCCAGGAATGGGAGTGGTTGTTCACCTGGGGGTGGGCATGCTCTGAGAGGGGTTGGAATATGCTAACAGTGGCCTGTTATGATGTCTAAACGGGGGACTTTTCAAAACAGCCTGTTTCTTGGACCGTTTTTTGAAAAAGTAAATTACAGAAAAAGGGGGTGACTTCCAGATTTCACTTTTTCTCGGCTACTTAGGTCAACTTGTGGAACACGAGGAACATGTACAGTATAAGGGTTAGGAATAAGCCGTTTTCCATAATATGTCCCCTTTAACACTTTGCTTAACCTATAGTTAATTCTGATATTTCCAACAGCACTTCAAGGCAGCTTGATCAAATGGACTTACTGACACGACAAACAGCCAATGGATGAGAGGAAGTTTGCTATGAAGTAAACATATTACATATCACAGTAGTGAAACACACGTTAAATGTGTTTGGGCCTTATATGTCAAGTGTGTGTGTACCTGTCATCATGGAGGAGGAGCTGACTGGAGTAGAACCTGTAGATAATCCAGATGTAGAACCCAACATGGCCTGATCCTTCACTATGGGGTCCACACACACACACACACACACACACACACACACAGGAAGTACTCTTATTTAGTGGGAGGTAGATATTGACATGAATTTAGAGATACAGTATGTTTGGTTGAAGTTTGTGTCGTGGCTTCTCACAACTATAGCCACTGTCTTAGCAAACAGGGTTTGTTATTTCTTTGACGCAGAAATGGAAATGAAACAAAGATTATTTCAGTATATATGGATAAGGCTTTGAATTAGTCAGCGATTAAGACACACAGCTCAGCATTAGCGTATGCATTGTTTCTCCAAAGTGTCACGGTCCCTGCCATGCCACCAGGTTCCTGTGTTCTCCCTCCCCCTTGTGTTCCTAGTGTGTCTCTGTCTGTCCTGTGTGTGTGTGTGTGTGTGTGTGTGTGTGTGTGTGTGTGTATGTGTATGTTGGTGGGCGTGGCTCCAGACTCCAGCACCTCTCCTGCTCCATCATCCACCTCTCTCCCACCTGCTCTACCTTACACACCTGCAGTTCATTCATCATCAGCTCCTGTATTTAAACCCCGGCTTTCCACCCACTCTTCGCCAGATCGTTGATTCAGCCAATGTGGTATTTCTCCTTCCCGGCCTCCTTTGAATTGTGGATTCTAGCTTGTCTCCTGTTGTTTCAAGCCTTGCTAACCCTGCTCTTCCTCTGCCCCAGGATCACTGCTCGCTACCAGTCTCCCCGTCTGCCTGCCTTGCCAGCCGCGCCCTCTATCTGTTTCCCCGGCTTCTCCCTGCTTCTACCCTACCCCCCGGTTTCCCTCAATAAACATCCATTGTTTGTCCTACCTCCGAGTCTGGGTTTGCATTTGGGTCCGACCAGTGAAATCGTAACAACAGCAGAAAAGCAACGTTTACGGATATTGTTGAATTTATTAAAACACAAGCATGAATTGCGGTGGCTCCCATTTCGGTTTCCCCCCCTCCCATGTTCAAGTTAACAGTGTAGCTGCTACTATTTTGGATGAACTGTCAATCAAACAGTGTGATCAAGAATTTGCAGTGTAGCATTATAAGAAAAAGGAAATGTCTGTGAAAGACAGTTTGAGTGTCAGTTTGAGTTCTCTATAGAGTACAATACATTCTTAAATATTGTCAAAGTTATATGCAGAGGTTGTACCTCAAGATCAGTTGGAGCCAGAAACTGGTATGGTTTAGTATATACCACACTACGGGGTCTACCACCCACATAAAAAGACTATCCATGTGGTATTTGATTGTGCTCCAACATTTACAAGGAAACATCACTTTGTGGAGCAGAAGATTAAAGAGCTGTGTCGTCTCCTAGCTATGCAACGTTCACTTTCTTAAAGACGGCTGAAGAAAATAAGGACAAATACCCAGTTGAGGTAACGAGCACTGCTAAACAGAACTTGTTAATGTCTATTAGCACTGTAGAGAAAGCCTCATCTTAATACAGAAATCTCAACAAAATAAGGTTTTCAGTTTCCAGAGCAAAGAGCCCTTGGAGCTTCAGTAGTGTCGTGAGAGCTCCAAGGGCTCTTTTCCTCTTCACATGATACGTTTAGCACTGTGGTTAAAAGGCAAGCAACAAGACCTGATATCTTGTGTATTGTAAATTGAATTTATGATCCACTAGGATTCTTGGTACCAGTACCAAACTTGGTGGGATGAGAGTGAGAAAAATGTAGGGCACTGAAAGGGTGGAAATATTTATAATAAAAATGAATTGTTATAGCCATTTTTTAGTTTAAAATAAATGTAATCGTGTAGCCTACAGAGAAACATAATTGTTTAGTCAGGTGACTGAATAGCTACCATATACTCCCCTAGTCATGGCTGCTGGTGGTTCAGTCTGGCAGTGTCGGACGGGTGGAGGCTGTGGTTGAATGCCTATTTTGACCACTTTGTCGCTGTACACAATAACTTTTAGTTGTTTGTTCGATATCTTTTGAGTTTAATGGAAATTATGGAACCCTTTTTGTCAACGTTTGTAACCCTTTTTTTATAGAAATAAATTATTCAAAGTTGCAACAAGTGGCGTTTGGAGTGCGTCTAGAAAACCACCACGGTCTGCTTCCCGTTCAAGGCATCGTTTACGTTCGGATGCCGTGACAATGAATAAAAATGAAGTTTGAAAGCGACGAGTATTGTGCGAGTGTAATGCGCGAGTATAAGTTCCACAGCGTAACTTTAGAAGCTGAAGTAGTTATTTAGTTATGATACTACTAGATATGAGTGTGTGTGTGTTCTTACAGAAGTAGGCATGCTCCATAGCCTCTCTGGCCGTCAGCCTAGCATGGTGGTCATAGCGCAGCAGTTTGTCCAGGAAGTCCAGAGCTTCAGTAAAAACCAGGTGTTGGTTCTCGCTGTGGACAAACCTCTCCCATCGCTTCTGGGAGTGTCTGTGACACACACACACACACACACACACACACACACACACACACACACACACACACACACGCGGTTTCAGTAGTGTTGTGAGTGTAATACAGTTGTGCATATCAGTAGAGATCATTTCAGTAGGGTATAATGTATATTATACTTATTATACTGTCTATAATATACTGTCTATATCATACTGTCTATATTATACTGTCTATAATATAGTCTATAATATACTGTCTATATCATACTGTCTATAATATACTGTCTATATTATACTGTCTATATCATACTGTCTATAATATACTGTCTATATTATACTGTCTATAATATAGTCTATAATATACTGTCTATATTATACTGTCTATAATATAGTCTATATTATACTGACTATATTATACTGTCTATAATATAGTCTATATTATACTGTCTATATCATACTGTCTATATTATACTGTCTATAATATACTGTCTATAATATACTGTCTATATCATACTGTCTATAATATAGTCTATATTATACTGTCTATATCATACTGTCTATATTATACTGTCTATAATATACTGTCTATAATATAGTCTATAATATACTGTCTATAATATACTGTCTATATTATACTGTCTATAATATAGTCTATATCATACTGTCTATAATATAGTCTATATTATACTGTCTATATTATACTGTCTATAATATAGTCTAGATTCAAGATTCAAGGAGTTTAATTGTCACATACACACACGAGGTGTGTAGTGAAATGCAAAGTGGCAATGCTCAGCAGAAATGTGCAAAATAACAGGTTCACACTATTTACAATAGACCAACACAATATTTACAATATTTAAGAGCTCTATATAAAAAAAACAACACAATATTTACAATAAGAGCACTTTATAAAAAAATATAGTAAAAAAAGGGAAAATTGTATGTGTAATATAAATTATAAATTATGTGTAGTCTTTACCTAAGTGTGTGTGTGCATAAGAGGGGCAGTGTGTGTGTCTTGGTGGGGGGCCCTGGTGAGGTCGGAGTTCACAGTCCTGATGGCCTGAGGAAAGAAACTCCGTCTCAGTCTCTCTGTTTTGGCAGCGTGACTACGGAGGCGCTTGCCTGACCGCAGCAGCTGAAACAGTCCGTTGTTGGGGTGGTGAGGATCCTTCATGATCCTGCAGGCTCTGGTTCTGCACCTCCTGGTGTACAAGTCCTGCAGGGTGGGGAGTGTAGTTCCAATAGTGCGCTCAGCCGAACGCACTACTCTCTGCAGAGCCTTCCTGTCCTGAGCGGAGCTGTTGCCAAACCAGGCAGTGATGCTTCCTGTCAGGATACTCTCCACAGCTCCAGAGTAGAAGGACTGAAGGATCCTCCGGGAGACTTTGAATTTCCTCAGTTGCCTGAGGTGGTAAAGGCGCTGCCTCGCCTTTCTCACCAGAGTGTCAGTGTGTGTGGACCATGTCAGATCTTCGGTGATGTTGACTCCCAGGTATTTATACCTGCTCACCCTCTCCACAGTAGTCCCATTAATCCCCAGTGGTGAGTACGTCCTCTGTTGTTGTGTCCTCCTAAAGTCCACAATCAGCTCCTTAGTTTTGGTGACATTCAGGAGGAGGCTGTTGTCCTGGCACCAGAGTGACAGATCAGCAACTTCCTCCAGGTAGGCCTTCTCGTCGTTGTTGGAGATCAGGCCCACCACCACTGTGTCATCCGCAAACTTAATGATGGTGTTGGAGCTGAACCTGGCCACACAGTCATGTGTGTACAGGGAGTACAGTAGGGGGCTGAGGACGCAACCCTGGGGGGATCCTGTGTTCAGGGTGAGGGGGTTGGAGGTGTGTCTACCCACCCTGACCACCTGGGGCCTGGCGGTCAGGAAGTCCAGGATCCAGGCACACAGGGGGGTGTTCAGTCCCAGCTCAATCAACTTGCCAGCCAGTCTGGTGGGGACTATGGTATTGAAAGCTGAACTATAGTCAATGAACAGCAGTCTCACATAGCCCCCCTTCCGGCTGTCCAGATGAGAGAGTGTGGTGTGCAGTACCTGGGAGACAGCATCATCCGTGGATCTGTTGGGACGATAAGCAAACTGCAGCGGGTCCATGGAGCAAGGGAGGAAGGCGCAGATGTAGTCCTTAATCAGCCTCTCGAAGCATTTCATGACCACCGAGGTGAGGGCCACCGGTCGGTAGTCATTCAAGCATGCTGGAGAAGCATTCTTGGGCACAGGGACAATAGTGGATCTCTTGAAGCAGGCGGGGACCACAGACTCAGCCAGGGAGATGTTGAATATAGTGGTGAACACTGGAGCTAGCTGATTAGCACAGGTCTTCAGTACTCGTCCAGATATGCCATCTGGACCAGCAGCTTTCCTGGTGTTCACCCTCGTCAGAGCCCTCCTCACACTGTGCTCGGTCACAGAGAGTGTGTGTTCATCCCCAGCGGTAGAACTCACTCCGGTTGCGCTAACGGTGATGTTGTTAGCCGGCGAGCTAGCGCTGTTGTTGCTAGCCTCAAACCGTGCATAGAATGAGTTCAGGTCCTCCGCTAGGGATGCGTCGGCACTCACAATTGCGGGGGGTCTGCCCTGGTAGTCCGTTATAGTCCGTAGCCCCTGCCATAGGCGTCTGGTGTCGCGCTGCTCCATCTGCGACTCCACTCTGTCCCTATACCTCCTCTTGGCCTCCTTCACCGCCCTTCTCAGTCCATAGGACGCTGCCTTGTGCTCGTCCATGTTGCCGGATACAAGACCGGAGTTATAGGCAGCAGTGCGGGCGTTCAAAGCGTCGCGGATGGATTTATCAACCCACGGTTTTTGGTTAGGAAAGGACCTAACTTTCACCGTTGGGACGATGTTGTCCTGTCTATATCATACTGTCTATAATATACTGTCTATATTATACTGTCTATATCATACTGTCTATAATATACTGTCTATATTATACTGTCTATAATATAGTCTATAATATACTGTCTATATTATACTGTCTATATTATACTGTCTATATAGTGGCTTCAAAAACAACTTTTAGCCACTGTCCTAGCAGGAGTGAAGTTCAGCTTCAACGCACCACTGTGCACAACAAACGCACCTGTTTCCTTTGCTTGCTATCGCCGTAGATGTCGATTCTCATGTGGCTCCGGAGGGTTGATGAACAACAAAGTTGAAAAAATAGAAGTGTGTGTGTATGTGTATGTGTGTGTGTGTCAAAAAAGGGTGCATCAAAAAGGCGATCAAAAAATGCTTCAGTATCTAACAAACAAAAGGCTTCAGTAGCAATATGCGTGTGCGGTTGAATAACTGTCTCGCCTTCACGCTCACTAGGACGCCCTTTTTCAAACCAAAAAACATTTCCTCATATGGCGTCTTGCGTCCGCTTACGTAAGGTGGAGCTAAGGGGCAAGGGCCAATCAAACTAAGTCCTACTCAAAACTCAAACTCAAAAGGGGGTTGGCTTCATAAGGTTTGATAAATCATAAAACTCTGCTCTTGTCAACAACTTAAATGATTTGGCTCCGACAGTCTATAATATAGTCTATATTATTCTCTCTATAATATAGTCTATAATATACTGTCTATATTATACTGTCTATATTATACTGTCTATATCATACTGTCTATATCATACTATCTATAATATACTGTCTATATTATACTGTCTAAATTATACGGTCTATAATATAGTCTATAATATACTGTCTATATTATACAGTCTATAATATAGTCTATAATATAGTCTATATTATACTGTCTATATTATACTGTCTATATCATACTGTCTATATCATACTATCTATAATATACTGTCTATATTATACTGTCTAAATTATACGGTCTATAATATAGTCTATAATATACTGTCTATATTATACTGTCTATAATATAGTCTATAATATAGTCTATATTATACTGTCTATATTATACTGTCTATATTATACGGTCTATAATATACTGTCTATATTATACGGTCTATAATATAGTCTATAATATACTGTCTATATTATACTGTCTATAATATAGTCTGTAATATACTGTCTATATTATACTGTCTATATCATACTGTCTATATTATACTGTATATCATACTGTCTATAATATAGTCTATATTATACTGTCTATATTATACTGTCTATAATATAGTGTATAATATACTGTCTATATTATACTGTCTAAATTATACGGTCTATAATATAGTCTATAATATACTGTCTATATTATAGTCTATAATATAGTCTATAATATAGTCTATATTATACTGTCTATATTATACTGTCTATATCATACTGTCTATATCATACTATCTATAATATACTGCCTATATTATACATTCTAAATTATACGGTCTATAATATAGTCTATAATATACTGTCTATATTATACTGTCTATAATATAGTCTATAATATAGTCTATATTATACTGTCTATATTATACTGTCTATATTATACGGTCTATAATATACTGTCTATATTATACGGTCTATAATATATCTACAATATACTGTCTATATTATACTGTCTATAATATAGTCTGTAATATACTGTCTATATTATACTGTCTATATCATACTGTCTATATTATACTCTCTATCATACTGTCTATAATATAGTCTATATTATACTGTCTATATTATACTGTCTATAATATAGTGTATAATATACTGCCTATATTATACTGTCTATATTATACGGTCTATAATATACTGTCTATTATACGGTTTATAATATAGTCTATAATATACTGTCTATATTATACTGTCTATATCATACTGTCTATATTATAGTCTCTATCATACTGTCTATAATATACTGTCTATATCATACTGTCTATATTATACTGTCTATATCATACTGTCTATAATATACGTCTATATTATACTGTCTATATTATACGGTCTATAATATACTGTCTATTATACGGTTATAATATAGTCTATAATATACTGTCTATAATATACTGTCTATATTATACTGTCTATAATATAGTCTGTAATATACTGTCTATATTATACTGTCTATATCATACTGTCTATATTATACTGTCTATATCATACTGTCTATAATATACTGTCTATATTATACTGTCTATATATACTGTCTATATTATATGTCTATAATATAGTCTATATTATACTGTCTATATCATACTGTCTATATTATACTGTCTATAATATAGTCTAAAATATACTGTCTATATTATACTGTCTATAATATACTGTCTATATTATACTGTCTATAATATAGTCTATATTATACTGTCTATATCATACTGTCTATAATATAGTCTATAATATACTGTCTATAATATAGTCTATATCATACTGTCTATATCATACTGTCTATAATATAGTCTATAATATACTGTCTATACTATACTGTCTATATCATACTGTCTATATTATACTGTCTATAATATAGTCTATAATATACTGTCTATATTATACTGTCTATATTATACTGTCTATAATATAGTCTGTAATATACTGTCTATAATATACTGTCTATATCATACTGTCTATATTATACTGTCTATATTATACTGTCTATAATATACTGTCTATATTATACTGTCTATATCATACTGTCTATATTATACTGTCTATAATATAGTCTATATTATACTGTCTATATCATACTGTCTATATTATACTGTCTATAATATAGTCTAAAATATACTGTCTATATTATACTGTCTATAATATACTGTCTATATTATACTGTCTATAATATAGTCTATATTATACTGTCTATATCATACTGTCTATAATATAGTCTATAATATACTGTCTATAATATAGTCTATATCATACTGTCTATATCATACTGTCCTATAATATAGTCTATAATATACTGTCTATATTATACTGTCTATATCATACTGTCTATATTATACTGTCTATAATATAGTCTATAATATACTGTCTATATTATACTGTCTATAATATAGTCTGTAATATACTGTCTATATTATACTGTCTATATCATACTGTCTATATTATACTGTCTATCATACTGTCTATAATATAGTCTATATTATACTGTCTATATTATACTGTCTATAATATAGTGTATAATATACTGTCTATATTATACTGTCTATATTATACGGTCTATAATATACTGTCTATTATACGGTTTATAATATAGTCTATAATATACTGTCTATATTATACTGTCTATATCATACTGTCTATATTATACTCTCTATCATACTGTCTATAATATAGTCTATATTATACTGTCTATATTATACTGTCTATAATATAGTGTATAATATACTGTCTATATTATACTGTCTATATTATACGGTCTATAATATACTGTCTATTATACGGTTTATAATATAGTCTATAATATACTGTCTATAATATACTGTCTATATGATACTGTCTATAATATAGTCTGTAATATACTGTCTATATTATACTGTCTATATCATACTGTCTATATTATACTGTCTATATCATACTGTCTATAATATAGTCTATATTATACTGTCTATATTATACGGGTCTATAATATAGTCTATATTATACTGTCTATAATATACTGTCTATAATATACTGTCTATATTATACTGTCTATAATATAGTCTGTAATATACTGTCTATATTATACAGTCTATATCATACTGTCTATATTATACTGTCTATATTATACTGTCTATAATATAGTCTATAATATACTGTCTATATCATACTGTCTATATTATACTGTCTATATTATACTGTCTATAATATACTGTCTATATTATACTGTCTATATCATACTGTCTATATTATACTGTCTATAATATAGTCTATATTATACTGTCTATATCATACTGTCTATATTATACTTTCTATAATATAGTCTAAAATATACTGTCTATATTATACTGTCTATAATATAGTCTATAATATACTGTCTATATTATACTGTCTATATTATACTGTCTATAATATACTGTCTATATTATACTGTCTATAATATAGTCTATATTATACTGTCTATATCATACTGTCTATAATATAGTCTATAATATACTGTCTATATTATACTGTCTATAATATAGTCTATATCATACTGTCTATATCATACTGTCTATAATATAGTCTATAATATACTGTCTATATTATACTGTCTATATCATACTGTCTATATTATACTGTCTATAATATAGTCTATAATATACTGTCTATATTATACTGTCTATAATATAGTCTGTAATATACTGTCTATATTATACTGTCTATATCATACTGTCTATATTATACTGTCTATCATACTGTCTATAATATAGTCTATATTATACTGTCTATATTATACTGTCTATAATATAGTGTATAATATACTGTCTATATTATACTGTCTATATTATACGGTCTATAATATACTGTCTATTATACGGTTTATAATATAGTCTATAATATACTGTCTATAATATACTGTCTATATGATACTGTCTATAATATAGTCTGTAATATACTGTCTATATTATACTGTCTATATCGTACTGTCTATATTATACTGTCTATATCATACTGTCTATAATATAGTCTATAATGTACGGTCTATAATATAGTCTATAATATAGTCTATATTATACTGTCTATAATATACTGTCTATAATATACTGTCTATATTATACTGTCTATAATATAGTCTGTAATATACTGTCTATATTATACAGTCTATATCATACTGTCTATATCATACTGTCTATATTATACTGTCTATATTATACTGTCTATAATATAGTCTATAATATACTGTCTATATCATACTGTCTATATTATACTGTCTATATTATACTGTCTATAATATAGTCTATAATATACTGTCTATATTATACTGTCTATATCATACTGTCTATAATATACTGTCTATATTATACTGTCTATATTATACTGTCTATAATATAGTCTATATTATACTGTCTATATCATACTGTCTATATTATACTGTCTATAATATAGTCTAAAATATACTGTCTATATTATACTGTCTATAATATAGTCTATAATATACTGTCTATATTATACTGTCTATATTATACTGTCTATAATATACTGTCTATATTATACTGTCTATAATATAGTCTATATTATACTGTCTATATCATACTGTCTATAATATAGTCTATAATATACTGTCTATATTATACTGTCTATAATATAGTCTATTTATACTGTCTATATCATACTGTCTATAATATAGTCTATAATATACTGTCTATATTATACTGGTCTATATCATACTGTCTATATTATACTGTCTATAATATAGTCTATAATATACTGTCTATATTATACTGTCTATATTATTATTATTATTATTATTATCATCTATATATTATGTCTATATATACTGTCTATATCAATACTGTCTATAATATAGTCTATAATATACTGTCTATATACATACTGTCTATATTATACTGTCTATAATATACTGTCTATATTATACTGTCTATATTATACTGTCTATAATATACTGTCGTCACCATTCAGACCAGACCACACAAGACCCATGTCACCATCTGTATACGTTACCGCCTACCCGGGCCGAACAAGTAACTGTGATATCGGCGTATTATATTATCTACGTCATAGATAGTTGGTCCTCAAGTCTGGACCTCCAGGTCCAGGGTACTGCTGGTTTTCTATTAGATTAGATTCAGCTTTATTGTCATTGCACTGAGTACAAGTACTGAGACAACAAATGCAGTTTGGCATCTAACCAGAAGTGCAAATAGCAGTAGTGCAGAGTATGTACATATGTATAGTGGTAATATTATAAATATTAAATAACAGTGATAGATATGAATATGCTAAGATAGATACAGTATGGACAATATTAACAGTATGAACAGTGAAATGAATACTCTAGATATGTACAGTATAAATAATAATGATATTCTAAACAGGGTACAAAATATATGGTACAAGGGTATAAGTAGTGCAAAAAATATAGATATATAAGCATATAGTGCAGGTGTGGGGGGACTGGGAGGTGGCGGTGGGGGAGGCTGCTGCCATCACCGTGGTGCAGAAGCTGTTCCTGAGAGAACGAAGAGACCTGTAGCGCCTCCTAGAGGGGAGGTGGGCAAACAGTCTGTGGCTGGAACGAAGAGACCTGTAGCGCCCCCCAGAGGGGAGGTGGGCAAACAGTCTGTGGCTGGGTGAGAGGAGACGATGCTGCACGCCCTCCGCAGACACCGCTTGTGCTGGACCGACTCGATGGAGGGGAGTGAGGTACCGGTGATGCGTTGGCCGGATTTCACCACCCTCGGCATTTTCCAACTCCACTGACTGTCCAGACGTGTTCACTGTTAAGTGTCCTCTGGAAACACTTCCGTTGTCGTTTGGCGTAATTGCAGCGCGTTTCTGTAATGTGTTGTGTTGTCTGTAATTTGTTGTGTGTTGTCAAATTGATGAAGATGTTTTCTTAATTTGCTTGTGTTTTGTCTACTTGCATGTGTTTTCTTAAGTTGCAGCGCGTTGAGCTCTCAGGGCCACCGTATTTTTCCACTCTTATAACAACTTTTTTGTGGGGAGGCAAGAAACCAAGAATCCGTAAAGATCTTTTTCAAAGAAACAAAACCAAAGGTGGGCTGGCTCTCCCAAACTTACAGTTTTATTACTGGGCAGCAAACATACAGAAAATAATTTACTGGCTTGAACATCCTAAAACCGACTAGAGGCCAGTTCATGTTTAACTTCTCTTGCAGCATTAGTAAACTCAGTAAGCATTAGTAACTCAGTAAGCATTAGTAAACTCAGTAAGCATTAGTAACTCAGTAAGCATTAGTAAACTCAGTAAGCATTAGTAACTCAGTAAGCATTAGTAAACTACCGCTAGGAAGGCCCAGTGGATCCTCTCTGACCCCAGCCATCCCAGCCACAGACTTTTCACCTCCTACCGTCTCGCAGGCGGTACAGGATCATCCGGACCCAAACCAGCAGGTTCAGAGACAGTTTTTACCTGAAAGCCATCAGGCTACTGAACTGCTGACGCTAACACTGCACACACACCACACACACATACTACAGTAACACAATGGCATACACACACCACAATGATTGGACCCTAACCCCACACACTTGAAGGAAAACTACTGTTCACAGTGTTTACCACTAGTCACTTTAATTTATATCAGTGTTGCATTGCATACCTGTGTTGTCTACCTCTTATTTTTACATTGCGGTGTTTAGTCCTGAATGTTGCCTCTCGGAAAAGCGACCCCAAACAGTCCGGGTAGGGAAATTGAGGAACTGACCAGGGGCCGTGAGGGCCATGTGCGGTCATGTACTGTTCACTGTTTTGGGAGACCGATTCATTTGGGGCCGGTTTTCCAGGTTTTCCAAATTTTGATTTCCCCTTTGATTTTCTTCTTTTTTACTGCTGAGGGACAAAATATATATTATCATATATTTGCATAATACTTAAAACAACATATATGATTTAAAAAAACTTCTTTACTATTTTTGACTCCCTATATAAAACCCTGTGTGAGGTAATCTTTTCTTCCTCAATCTATTTAAGACTATGTAAAATAAAGGGGTGTCCCCTTGCCATGGGGGGGCCGAGAGTCTGCAGGTCTTCATTCAACCAGGTGATTCAACCGGTTATCACCCCCAAACCCAGAGGCGGGACTAATCATGAAATCCCTGGGTAGTCTTGGTTGGAAGAAAACCGCATACACTCGGCCCCCCAGGGGAACATAAATTGGGAAACCCCAGATGAAAGGGGACTGTGGTGTGATGCAGCCGACCCCAGCAGGGGGCGCAGCTCCTCTCCCCCTTTAAGACAGGTCACAATGAAATACAGGACATTTTCTTTTAAGATAGAATGATCAAAACTGTTAGGGTTTACAAGAAGCGTCAATGACTTGTGTCAACTGTAAAGAAACAACAAGAAAAGGTAAATTTACCGGGGGAACTTAATGTAACGTACGGCAGGTCAGGGACTAACTCGTTAGCAAGGGGTTCCAAAACCCAGTGCTCACCGAACCAAACGGGGCTTCACGTGTTCATGAACTGATTTGGGTTTAGGTGAGCCCCGCCCTCTGGCATTGGAACCAGCTAAACCTTTTTTAAAAACCGGCCCACGTTTTCCCCCATTAAGCTGTGTTGTGTGTGTGTGTGGTGTGTGTGTGTGGTGTGTGTGTGTGTGTTTTGGGGGTTTTGATATGGTGTGCCGTAAATTTGGGGAAAGGGGCCACTGAGGGGAAAAGGGTTGGGGAAAAGCTGGGGAGTGTAAAGACTTATAGTTAGGGGTGTACTACTTTTTAAAAGTACCTTTAGTATTTTGAGACTACTTTTTTCGTTGTTATGAGTTGAGGCTTCAAACACCCCGCTGTTTTCCCCCTGCCCAGCTTCCCACCAAAATGGTGGTCACCTGGTTACTTGGGGGACAAAGGATGGTGTGTTAGTGTGTAATTTTGTGTGGGGGGTTAGGTGTGTGTTTACCCCCACCCACCACATGGGGTTCGTATCCCCGTACTCTCTGGGGCTCTGTGTGTTGATGTCTGGGTAAATTTGGACCTGCTCTGGCCCACTCGACATGCACAACCATACTCCATACCTACCAACCCGTACGAACCCTACACACAGTCATACCCATACACAACAAGTATTCCCCCGAACCCACACAACCAGTACAGAAACCCGTACACACAGACAGACCAGTACAGACCATCCCCCCAGTACCTACACAAAACCATACCACAGTCAGACCCCCGTACACAACCGTACTCCAGTCCCTACACAACCATAAAAGACCCAGACACAACAAGTATTCCCAACCCAACAACCGTACAGAACCAACACACAGTCAACCCAGTACCCACCTACTCCCGTACCACACAACCAGTACAGAACCAGTACACACAGCCAACCCAGTAACAACCCGTACTCCCATCCCACACAACCCTCAGACCCGTACACAACAAGTATTCCCAGTACCAACAAAACCCCCTAAAAACCGTACACACAGTAGACCCAACACAACCCTACTCCCCTACCCCACAACATACAGAACCATACACACAGTCAGACCCGTACAGACCAGTACCCCCATACCTACACAACCAGACAGAGCCAGCACACACATCAGACCCAGTACACAACAAGTATTCCCCTCACACAACCAACAAAACCAGTAAAACACATCGACCCCGTACACAACCTTTCCCAGTCCTACACAACCCCTACAAAAACCCTACCACAGTCAGACCCAGTACACAACCAGAATTTTCCCAGTTAACCTACACAAAACCATACAAACCAAAACACAGCAACCCGTTAAAACAAACCCGTACCCCAGTACCTACACAACCAGTACGAGCCACACACACAGTCAGACCCATACAAACAAGTACCCCCGACCTACACAACCATACAAAACCATAACACAGTCAGACCCAGACACAACCAGTTTCCCAGGCCCCACACAACCAGTACAAACCAGTACACACATTCGACCCCTACACAAGTATTCCCATACCTAACCAACCAGTACACACAGTCAAAACCCAGTACCGACCATTTTTCCCAGTACCTACACAAACCCTACACACATCAGACCCCTACCAACCATACTCCCAGTCCTACACAAAACCCGTACAGAACCAGTGAACACAGTCAACCCAGTAAAAGACCCGTTCTCCCAGACCTAAACCGATGTTACCAAACCTTTTCCCCGGTAATTTTTAAAGGGGAATCCAAATGGATGCTTAAATCCATCCAGGGAAACCTAATCCCTACCGCAGGCCTATGCACCTCCCCAAAAACCCCTATGAGTACAAGTTCTCTTTCCCGAGGTTTTAGGAAGCTACATTTTGGGGCTACTTCTTTAACCCCCTTCTAATACATTCACGAAAATATGGGGGTGTTATTTTCCCCCGTCCCGAGTAATGGGGGTTCAAATTTTTCATTTTATTTCCATTTTCTAGTAGGATAGTACCTGTTTCTGACCAATTTCTGACCCAATTTTAAATGCAATATTTGGCTTTAATTACTGAATTAAGGGGGGAGGAAAAATTTTTGTAAACCCCTTTCCATTGTTATTAAAATTTTTTGAAGAAAACACAAATTCTGGTTAAATTTTTCCCGGCTAGGGAAACCCGCGGCATCTATTTTTCAAAAAAGGTAGCCACTGTGAAAGTAAAGCCCCAACTTTAGGCCCAACGTTAAAGTTAGTCTCATACAGGGTTAGGGTCACTCATACTAGGACGTTAGTTAGCATTTTGCTTTAACTCAACCTACATTAACAAGGAAACAGGTCGGAGTGATTCATCGTGGCTGACTGGTTTTCACGGGGTTTACTCGGGCTGACGTTAGCCTATTTAAGCAATTTTAGCTGTCCAACCTGTGCTACACAGCATGCAAAAACAACCTAGCTGCTAGCTTCAGTTTTGTTGGTGTAATTTAATTTGCTAAAGTCTTCATTTAAAAGGGCCCTCCCTTCATCGTGAAGAAAACTATACCCGGGTATCCTTGTCTAGTTAGGAGCAGGCTAACTCGCTATGCAAAATAGAACAGCTTTGCATAGGTTGAAATGGCAGATTGAATTAGCTGTCAGCGCTCCGGTCACCGTCTATTGACCGGAAAGGTGAATGTCCATGACCGGTTTAATACACCCCAATGTTACGTCGTTGGCCCTTAGTTATTTTGTTAATATTGAATAATCCAAAAAGCGTTGGACTTGCGCTTTAAGGAGTATTTCGCTTTAAAACCATAAAATGAGCTCCATTACTGGCTCCCTGTTCCAGGAAGTATCGGAGCCTACACAATGCTGGATTGCTGTTTTTGCAGTAACAGTAGTAAAAAATGTAGCTGCTCTGTCTGCTGTCTGGACCCGCTGACAGGAATTAAAACCCAAAACTGAGAAACAGGAGGAAATTAAACGACACTGAAATACCTCAGAGGTTCAGGATGACAATATGGCGACACTTCAGCCGTAGTGATGGCCGATTCGCGAACGAATTGTTCAAAAAACCTAATCAGTAAAGTGAGTGAGTTGATTCGACTCGCACACGCGACTGAATTGATTCAGCAAACGGTTATAGCAGCGCCAGAAAAAAAAATAATTTATTTTAAAAAATCACCAGTTATTTTATTTAAACAATCACCATTCATTTATCAAACAACATCTTAAACATTACAAAAAAATGTTGTCAATGTATAATTTGAATGTAATAGATCACTACATTATTTCATTGGCCTTTTTCATAATCCAATATGGCTCCTTTGATCCGGCGGGTAAGCGGAAGTATTCTCTCTCGTTCATCGGACGAGAACCGCTGATCCGACTGAGCGGTTCGCGAACGAGAGAGCAGATGAACGAGAGAGACTGAGCGGCTCGCGAACGGGTCGAGAGAGACTGAGCGGCTCACGAACGGAGAGCAGATAAACAGAGAGACAGAGCGGCTCGCGAACGAGGGAGCAGATGAACGAGAGAGACTGAGCGGCTCGCGAACGAGGAGAGCAGATGAACGAGAGAGACTGAGCGGCTCGCGAACCGTTCAGTCTCTATCGGACTTCTCGGACATCGGACATCTCGCGAACCGAGAGAGCAGATGTCCTAGATGTCTGAGCGGTTCATGTCTGATGAACGAGAGAGACTACTTCCGCGTACCCGCCGGATCAAGGGCCCCAAATATTGGATCGTGAAAAAGGCCAATGTAATAATGTAGCGATCTATTCCCGCACACATTGACAACAGTTTTTTTTTGTTTAAGATGTTGTTTAATAAATTAACTGGTAATTGCGGTAAACTATAAGCCATTTAACATTTAACATTGGTCAACAAAACTGTCTCTATTAGAAAAAGAAAGTCAAGAGCACACAAAATAAAATGAAATTCAATAGCCAATACTCTGTGTAAATACTATAAATATTATTATCATTAACCTGTGATTTAGTTGCGTTTTAACAGTTGGTTACACATCTGGTTTGAAAGGGGTGGCGCTCATGTAATTCCATTACTAGTATAGCTCAGTTAGTAGAGCATCAGACTCTCTTGCGAGGATTGTGGGTAAAAACCTCACATGGGATGGTATGTTTTTGTTGGTGAATCACAATGAATCGATTCAGAATCGATGATGCACTTCTATCGGACAGCTCGAAGAATCGAGTTAGTTAAAAGTCGGTCTTCCATCACTATTCACCGGTATAACAGTCTTCCTCCATGCCACTAGGTGGCGCTACAATAGAGAAGTGGCCTCCAGATCATCCGACCGCTAGGTTGGCGCTGCAACAGTGACAATAAGGGGTTTCCAGTGCTACTTTCAAGTACTGTCGGAAAAATCATTTTTAGAACTTAAACGTGTGAAACCATTTACCCCCAAAAAGTGGTAAACAGGACTGGGAAACATTACAATGAAGGGATGTAAAAATGACATTATAATGATAGTATATGAAGATGGAAACATTATTAACATGGGATAGAATAAGGTAAATGAGACTTATGGCGCATTCAAGTGCTGTGGTGGGAAATAATACACAAATGGACCCTGTAATGTATGTTTTGGTAGCTGTTGATGTATTTTAGAAATCAAGCAATCAAGTCATTTATTAAAAAATAAAAATATGTGACACCCTAAAAGTTCAACAAAAAGTGAAAAATGGTAACATACAACAGCCCCAAACTATTTCCAAAGAATGTCAGACAACTATGGGATCAGATCTACTAAATTGAAAAATAATTGAATTAATAAGTAAATGCCTCAATAAATAAATTTTAAATAATTTTACATTTTAAAATTTACAGATAAAAGAAATCAATCAATAAATATATGTGCAAGTAATATAAAATTTAAATAAATGTACACATATATAAATTCTTAAATTATTTAGTTGTTAGTCAAGAGTCTAGCTGTTAACTAGTCTAGCAAAGCCAGTACAACTGATCTATGCACCCTGATGTCAATTACCAATGGGAGTTAGGAGACATTGTGACATACTTTTGACACACCCCTCACTATCATAAGACAAAGAAATACAGAAATAAATAAATAGGGAAATAAATAAATACATACAGAAATTAATAATTTGGGAAATAAAAACATACAGGAGAAGAAAAAAATATAATTTATGTCAGATTTTAGTGTTGTCGCTGTTAGTGGGTAAATTATAAAATATGGAGATTCCTTTCAATATCGGTGCTATAAATATCGGGATTCTAATAAAAACTCTTTGTACTCAGGTATTGAACGTGTGACTACGCCTCTCGGATAAGTCTCCGTAACGGTTATGCTGCTAAAGGAGAATCCCTGCTGTGTACAACGTGTTGAATAAAACCTGTAGTTTCCTGGATTGTTTCACACTGTATTGAGTTCACACTGTATTGCCTAACTTTTTAAAGAGTATTTCATTAAAGAGTGTTCTTAAAGTACTGCTCAGCTCCCTGTATGGGCTAATGTCATGATCACTTGGGAGGTTTGTTTTAATGAGCCTGAAACCAGAACAAGGCCAACTTCACTGAAACCTCTAATCCCCCTTTGGCCAGTAGCAGCGTCCTGTACAACCCCTTTGAAAGACCAAATGTTTCTCCTTCCTGCTGGAGGGTTGACTTTAGCCAACATTTCACTGCTGTTGACAGGAGTTTAGCTTTCCTATCCAGCCTGTACTTATTCAGGGCTCAAGAAACATCCAAGCCCATGCATTTAAACTGAGAATTCTCTTTCCTCCCTCTCTTGGTCGGGGTTCAGATTCAGCCTGCTGGTTCACTTCAAAAACTTCACTTCAGGTGTGGCTGGACCACACTAACCACTAGGCCCCCCTACTGCTCTGCCACACTACATTATATGATATTAGTTCTGCAGGTTAGCCACTCAGCACCCCGCTTCATAAATTATCATCATCATCATCATCATCATCATCATCATCATCATCGTCACCCCCTGACATCAGCTCTGGTTTTGGCTGAACTCCCAGCTGTTTTTTAGAGGCTGTTCAAAGTTTGTATAGGTGATGAATGTAGTAAATTGGGCACACCTTTTTCCTTCTCTATAATCTCTAATCAACCAGAAGGAAGAGTTAAGTAATGCAAGTGGGGTGTTTTGTGTGGTGATAGACCTGGAGAAGGTGTGAAGATGTGATTTGATCATGTTTAACAACTCTGTGTTTTTGGGGATGGTTGGATCATGGATGAGATGATGGAGACAGACAGTGGAGAATGCTTTAATTAATCTGGTCTCATCAGAACGGTTGGTTTGGGGGTTTTCCCCTGCGGCTCCATGCTGCTTGATATCAAAAAGTTACTAGATAACTTTCATATAGAAATCCTGTCTGGTATGTGGCAAGGTTGCAGAGCTATAATTGATCCTGGTGATGGAGGGCTGAGAGTGAGACTGCAGAGTTATTACTGAGCTGGCAGACAATGAGCAGCTCCTCCTGTCTGGCTAATGTCTGACTACTGTTTGGCTCCAGACAAAACCTCCAGCCGGCTGCTAACCAGGGTCACATTTAATATCGAATTGCTTGCTAGCCTCACCTCATTGTGATCTAGGATGGCTTGAACAGTTGAAAGCTGTGGATAGCACACTCTTCAGAATAATTAAACCACACATTTTAACCTGTTCACGACTCCAGCACCGCACGGGAAAGACAGAAGGAAGATAGAACAGGAAGACAGAAAACTTCAAGTTGGTTGTTGTAGTTCTTTAGACTTCCTGGTATTTGATAGATCACATAATACAACTTTAAATCCAACCTGACCTTCAACCTCAGGGTCATCCTCTCATTTCAGGTAAAACAGCTGACAATATGAGTTGAGTGTAAGAGAGGATAGGGGTTTAAAAGGAAAAAACAGAGTCCCATGATCTCCCACGGGCTACTCTGGTCTCCATTAGTCTCTACTGGTCCTCACTAGTCTCTTGTCTCCCCTTATTTATCAGTGACCACTGGTCCCCAAATTGTCTCCACTGCTCTCCACTAATTTCTGCTGGTCTCTATGGCTCTTTAAATCTCAACTAGTCCCCTATTGATATCCAAGGTCTCCACTAGTATCAACATGTTTCCTCTAGTTTCCACTAGTCTTACTCTGTACTGGTCTCCACTTGCCTCTACTGGGTCTTCTCTGGTCTCCATCAACTCATCTGGTCTTCACTACTCTCCTCTGGTCCAACAGACTCCTCAGATCTCCATGAGTCTCCATAGTCACCTCTGGTCTTCACTAGTCTCCACTAGTCTCCTCTGGTCTCCACTATTCTCCTCTTGTTGCCACTAGTTTTTCTCTTGCCTCTACTAGCACCCTCTAGTATCTACTAGTTCTCATGTAGTCTCTAGAGTGAAAAGACTGTATGTCTCATGCTTGACAACTGGCTTGGGCAGATTTTTTCATTTTGGGAGAGGAAAACACAGTTGACAACCAGTCAGTACCACGATGAGGCTGAAGAGGAATGGTTTAAGATTAATCAAAATGAAGCCCTGTGTGTGTGTGTGTGTGTTTTGTGTGTGTGTGTGTGTGTTGTGTCTGTGTGTCTGTGTTTTGTGTGTGTGCATACATTACAGTCACAACGCACAGACAGAGAGTGAGATTGACCAGATAGAGATGGTCTAGCGTACAATGTTTCTTTACAGATCCCACCCCCTCCTCTGGGATGCCGGCAGACAGACAGAGTAGGGGAAGGTGGAT
>JAXDDX010000405.1:0-81120 GCA_034670405.1 Hoplostethus atlanticus | reverse complement strand
GGTACTGTGGACCGGCTTTGGCCACATTTCCCCCCCCAGATGGATGAATTTCCCATGATTATATTTATAAAAATTGTTGAGCATGAGGTCTTAATTCTCACTGATGAATTTTACATGATTGCAGGCACAACAAAGCAAAGCAGGTATGATTGAATTACTAACTGGACTGTTTTCATTCCAACATTTCATTCTTAATTTCTAAATTAAGTGTAAACATACCGTAAAGACTACAAACAATTAGCTCTTCAAATTGTATTGTTCTTTTCAAATTGTTTCTTTAACCACCTTATCTGTTTTTTGTGTTTAGATTCACCATGTCGTCTTTGTCTTTATAGCTGTCATGGAGCCACATCATCCCATATCATTGATATCTTGTGTTTAGATTGCCTCAAGTTTGTATGTGACATAACTGTGTCCACTGCTATATCTTTTTGTTTCAGGTTGATGGAAAACTACACCTATAACAGCTTCACACTCCAGCTGGAAGGATTAAAGGTCTCAGATGATTCCAAGTATCCTGTCTTCTTCTTTTTCTTTATCTCCTACCTATTTATTATGTTTTCCAATGTAGGCATTGTATTTCTGGTTTGCATTGAGAAGAGCCTTCATGTATCTCAGAAACCAGTATGTATCTCCTTTTTTGCAATCTACCAATCAATGACATCCTTGGCAACTCTATCATGGTGCCCCGGGCTGCTTGCAGACATGTTGGTGCCTCCCTCTGAACGCCTCATCAGCTATTATGAGTGTGTGGTCCAAGCCTTCACCACACAAATGTTCGGCACCACCTCTCACACAGTACTGATGATAATGGCCTTTGACAGATATGTGGCCATCTGCAATCCCTTACGCTACGCTGTCATCATGAATAACAAAATGGTGATCAAGTTGACTGTTTCTGCTTGGGGGGTGGCCTTTGTTTTGGTGGCTATTCTGCTCGGGCCTGACCATACGGCTGAACCGATGCAGGACTCTGATCTCAAATCCTTACTGTGACAATGCCTCGTTGTTTAAGCTCTCCTGTGAGAGTGTGTTCATCAATAATATCTATGGCCTCACTTTCACCGTGGTTCTGCTTACCGCCTCTATAGGCAAATGTGGTTCTCACCTATACTAAGATCACAGCGTCTGCCTGACTAGTAAGAACAAGTCTTTGAACAGTAAAGCCCTGAAGACCCGCAGCACTCATCTGTTTGTATTCCTGATTATGCTTTTATCTGGAATGGTCATAATCATTCTGCATCGCTTTCCCCTATACTCAGACTACAGGAAACTCTTTGCCATTTTTGTTTCACATCATCCCTGGCAGCCTCAACCCTATTATTTATGGGGTGCAGTCCACGGAGATACGCAATTTTTTGTCAAAGTTATTTCAGTCCAAAAACATTTTGCCATTACTTTAAAATGAGAATTTCAATTTCAGTTTTTGCAAATGTTTCGAAAAAATTAATACAAATCTCAACCAAGAATACCCCGTTGTAGTTGTAGTAATTTTGTTTGTTTATACATGTGTATGTCCCTGTACAGTGTGTGTGTTTGTATAGTATTATAGTAAAATATTTCATTCTATAATTCTATTGACATGTCACGGTCAAATAGATTGAAGTCTTGATAGAAGAACAGTGACAGACAAAGATGTGTTTACAGTTGATGTGTATGGTTACTTTAAAATTTCTCTTTGAATTTACAAATGTATTTCAAAAATATTTTCCATCAGTTCGTTCTGTGCCTCCAAAACGTGTGTGAATGATACTTGAATGAATGGTGTTGAAAAATTCTTAATTTAACTGCTGCTTACTGTAACACATCATTGTTTAAGCTTGCATTTGAGAATGGGTTCATTCATAACATCTATTGCCTCACCTTTACTGCAGTGCTGCAGTCTTGCAGTCCTCGCGGTAAAACAATAAATAAAATATTACGCTCATTGAAAAATGTTTACATCTGTCTTATGCACCTACAATCTATAAATCACAAATGATCTTCAATTTGAATGCACATGAATGAGCTTTGCAATTTTGTCCCACGAATCGAACTCAATTTGTGTCATGTCCTATAAAATAGGCTTGAGCAACATTTTTGGGTTCAGCTTAAGGCCATGGCCAATGTTGTGGAGCACAAAGCAGGCCATGATTATGTTTGACACCTTTGGAATAGTGAGGGTTTAGTCAGTTTGCTTTTGGCTTATTGTGCTGTAGTTGTACAATCTGACAAATGCAGCTAGACAAAAGATCATCCTCCAGTACTGTCTGTTACAGTTTCTGCAGGAGTTGTAAAAAGATTACCATGTCAGTACTGGCCCAACACAGACACAACACCCCAGCACCTTCATGGCAATCGCTGGGGATTTCAACCATGCCTCTCTCACCTCTACACTGCCACCTTCAAACAGTTTGTCAAGTGCCCTACCAGGGAAAATAAGACTTTGGACTTGCTTTAAGCTAATATCAAGGAGGCTCCACTGCACTCCCACGCCTCGGCAGATCAGCCAAACCTGGGTCATCATGTCTCCCACCCCCTCCATGCCATGGTTATGAAGCAGTGGAGCTTATTCAGCCGTAGACTGATCCCACCACGGTGCGAGATAGAGCACTACTATGGGGCGCCAAATGTAACCCCTGAATTTCGTCCACGAAATCCATTTTTGTCACACGAAATCCAAAAACACTTTGTTTGATTTTTTTCTTACGTGGGCACCTTGGCTGCCACCGTCGGTCCCGGCAGGTCAAGCTGCGGTCACCAAAGCCAGTCTTGCAGGAGTCAAACCAGTTCCAACCCGACTAGCCAGCTCATCCAGGTCTGCCCGACTGTATCCTCCGGGACAGGTCGGCCATTGCTGTCGGTGCCGCTCTCTTTCTCACTATTTTGCTGTCCATTCTTTGTTAAAAACACGACATTTAGAGTCTACTTTTTTTTTTTTTTGGATAGGGTTTACATCCTATGAAGTATGATCCTAAAGTATGATTTAACTAAATCCACTTACATTTTAACATTGAAGCTGATGCTTTTTTCTCATAATTTTAGGACTTTATTTTTTAATATTTAATATTTTTAATATTATATAATAATATAATATAATGCAACCTATTTGCATCGCAATTCGCAGCGCAAATAATCATAAGAGGCGATTTGTCACGGTCTCGGCCGTGCCTCCAGTGTGGTCTACATGTCTGTCTCTGTCTGTCTGTGTGTGTTGGCGGGCGTGGCTTCTGACTCCGGCTCATCACCATCTCCCGTTCACCTGCTCCATTCCGCACACCTGCCATTCATCAACCATCACCTCCAGTACAAGTACCCCGGCTTTCCACCCACTCATCGCCAGATCGTTGATTCAGCCAGTGTGGTCAGCTCATGTTCCCGGCCCCAACTACTACGAGTATTCCAAGCTCTGTGTATTCCTTCCATCTAACTGTGTCTCTCTTCACTCCAGGATCTCAACTCATCACCCAGCCATACGCTCTTCTGCCTACCTGCCCATCATCTGCCTGCCACGCTCGCCGCCAGTCCCTCCGGCTTCTCCCCGCTTCCGCCTCCAGCTCCTTCCCCTGTCTCCGCTCCAGCCTACCCCCGGTTTGCCAATAAATCATTGTTCATCCTACTCTGAGTTCGGTTTCTGCTTTTGGGTCCTAATCTTGTGATACCGTAACACGATTGTACTAATGGTGGCTAAACTTTACCGAGCCGGGACACGTTCATCAGACCTTATAAAACAGACACTGGTCCCAACAAATAACTTTAAGATGAGTCCTGACTCCAGCTTTTTCTTACTTCTTCACACCAACAAGCCCGTAGCTAGCCCCGCTAGCTCATTAGCTAACCAGCAGTCGAATATACTAACTAGACTAACTTGCAAATAATATCAAATCATGGTGATACTTCCAAGTTTGCATATGAGTCACGTACCATATGAATTGCTTCATCTTTAAGCTTCAATTTAGATGCTAATCCTGCTGTGAAAATGGCCCTCATTGCTGAAGCAGTCCGACGTGAAGTGATTATCACATACATACTAAAATGAGCTAACTGTAGCCGGGACATTGCCGTTAAAAATTAAATTAATCCACTCTGTCCTGGAATTTTCGCGTGTTGGGAGACTGTGCAGGGATCTATGTTGCTGCCTGCATCCTACAACAGAACAATGGAGTGTTGGCATCTTGCCTTAGACATGTTGTCGTTGTAGCTCCAATGTTCGCAAAGTAATGGTGCATTCAATTGTACTCGGAACTCGGAAAAAAACGACCTCCGACACGGAAAAGTGCAATAGAACAGTCATTCAAGTCGGAATTCCCAGTCGGAAGTCGCCGATATAAACACACCTGACGTCACAGCAATATAGCACGTCACAGCAAACGGCGCACACCGTGAACAGTCAATTATTACTTCATATGTCGTTTTAGTTATGAAAACGCGTTGAAACAACTTTGTAGTTTAGATTTGTAACGTAATTCGGTTGATTTGAGCTCAACGATAGGAGATAGAAGTCTTTACTAGCGTGCGGTACTGTCATAGGGTAAAACATGGTTCATCTTGTTGCACTTGTATGTTGCTGTGACAAACTCTATTAAACACTCTTATATATGGATACGATAATCTGATATATAAGAACATCATTTGCTGTGCTTTTATCATGTTTACTTGCGGTGTATTTTGCTGTGCATCATAACACGTTGTGTGGACATTTGAGTGCCTAACACAGATGGACAATGTTTACCCTTGTGAGCACGCCCACCACCCTAATTACATCTACGAGGCCATTCGCTGGCTCCTGTCTTCCATCTTTCATGAATAGACATTGATACCGACTTACGTTTGGTTCCTCCGGGGTTCCTCCAGTGTACATCTCTGGTTGATGAACATCTGAATGGTTAAAAGCATCATCTTGAAAGTGTTCTCATGTTCAAACTCATTTGAAGCCATTGAAAGCCATTACTGAAAATTTCTGGAGACTTTTGTTGCCATGATCAGCTTTTTTACATTTAAACAATCCACATAAAGTACATTTGAATTTTGTTGGCCCTTTGGTTCAAGGGTTTTATTCCCCAGATGATGAAATCATTATTTTATAAAAATTGTGAGCATGAAGGTCTTAATTCTACTGATGAATTTT
This sequence comes from Hoplostethus atlanticus, assembly GCA_034670405.1. Lineage (NCBI taxonomy): Eukaryota > Metazoa > Chordata > Actinopteri > Trachichthyiformes > Trachichthyidae > Hoplostethus > Hoplostethus atlanticus. Next base: position 76,013 of record JAXDDX010000405.1, on the reverse strand, counting down.
ACATGATTGGCTAGGCACAAACAAAGCAAAGCAGTATCGATTGAATATAACTGGAACTAGTTTCATCCTACATTTCATTCTTAATTTCTAAAAAGTAAGTGTTACACATACGTAAAGACTACAAAACACATTTAGCTCTTCAAATTGTATTGTCTTTTCAAATTGATTTCTTTAACCAACCTTATCTGTTTTTTGTGTTTAGATTCACCCATGTCGTCTTTGTAATTATAGCTGTCAGGTGCCACATCATACCATATCATTGATATCTTGTGTTTTTAGATTGCTCAAGTTTGTATGTGACATAAACTGTGTCCATGCTATATCTTTCTTGTTTCAGGTTGATGGAAAATACACACTATAAGCCTACACACTCACAGCCAACCTGGAAGGATTAAAGGTCTCGATGATTCCTCAAGTTCCTGTCCTTCTTCTTTTTCCTTTATCTCTACCTATTTTTTATGTTTTCCAATGTAAGGCAATTGTATTCTGGTTTGGCATTGGAAGAGCTTCAATGTATCTCAGAAACCCAGTATGTATCTCACTTTTTTGCAATCTACCGAATCAATGACATCCTTGGCAACTGCTATTCATGGTGCCCCGGCTGCTTGCAGACATGTTGGTGCCTCCCTGGCCTGAAGCACGGACATCAGCTATTATGAGTGTTGTGGTCAAGCCTTACACCACACAAAATGTTCGTCACCACCTCTCTACACAGTACTGCATGATAATGGCCTTTGACAGATATGTGGCCTTCTGCACATCCTTACGATTGTGTCATCTTGAATATCAAAATTGGTGATCAAGTTGACTGTTTCTGCTTGGGGGAGGTCGGCCTTGGTTTTGGGGGCTATTCTGCTCGGCATGGACCATACGGCTGAACCGATGCGACTTGATCTCAAATCACTTACTGTGTACCAATGCCTCGTTGTTTAAGCTTCTCCTGTGAGAGTGTGTTCATCAATAATATCTATGGCCTCACTTTCAAACTGTGGTTTGCTTAACCGCTCTCTACTAGCAGTGTGGTTCTCACCTATCACTAAGATCACAGCAGGTCTCGCCTGACTAGTAAGAAAAGTCTTTGAAACTGTAAAAGCCTGAAGACCTGCACGCCACTAATCTTGTTTGTATTTCCTGATTATGCTTTTATCTGGAAATGGTCATAATCATCTGCATCGATTTCCTATTACTCAGACACAGAAACTCTTTGCGCCATTTCTAGTTTCACATCATCCCTGCAGCCTCAACCCTATCTATTTATGGGGGTGCAGTTCCACGGAGATACGCAATGTTTTTTCAAAGTTATTTCAGTCCAAAAACATTTTGCCATTACTTTAAAATGAGAATTTCAATTTCAGTTTTTGCAAATGTTTCGAAAAAATTATACAAATCTCCATCCAAGAAATACACCGTTGTAGTTGTAGTAATTTTGTTTGTTTATACATGTGTAGTGTCCCGTACAGTGTGTGTGTTTGTATAGTATATAGTAAATTATTTCATTCTATAATTCTATGGACATGTTCACGGTCCAAATCGATTGAAGTCTTGATGAAGGAACAGTGAAGACAAAGATGTGTTTACAGGTGATGTGCTAAGGGTACTTTAAAAATTTCTCTTTGAAATTTACAAATGTTTACAAAATTATTTTCCATTCAGTTCGTGTCTGTGCCTCCAAAACGTGTGGTGAAATGACTACTGAATGAATAGTGTTGAAAAATTCTTAATTTAAATGATGTCTTACTGTATCTCATCATTGTTTAAGCTTTGCATTGAGAATGGGTTTATTCATAACATCATATTGCCTCACCTTTACTGCAGTGCTGCAGTCTTGGCAGTCCTCGCGGTATTTAAAACAATCAAATAAAATATACGTCATTGATAAAATGGTTACATCTGTCTTATGCACCTACAATCTATAATCACAAATGATTTCAATTTGAATTGCACATGAATGAGCTTTGCAATTTTTGACCCACTGACTCGTACTCAATTAGTGGTCATGTCCTATAAATAGGCTTTTGAGCAACATTTCTTGGGTTCAGCTTAAGGCCATGGCCAATGTTGTGGAGCACAAAGACAGGCATGATTATGGTTTGACACATTTGGATAGTTGGAGGGTTTAGTCAGTTTGCTTTTGGCTTATTGTGCTGTAGTTGACAAAATCTCGATCAAATGCAGCTAGACAAAAGATCATCCTCCAGTTACTGTCTGTTACAGTTTCTGCAGGAGTTGTAAAAAGATTACCTTGTCATGTACTGGTCCACAAGACACAACACCCCGCACTTCATGGCAATCGGCTGGGGATTTCAACCATGCCTCTCATCACCTCTACACTGCACCTTCCAAACAGTTTGTCAAGTGCCCTACCAGGGAAAATAAAGACTTTGGACTTGCTGTAAGCTAATTTCAAGGACGGCTTCCCTCTGCACTCCCACGCCTGGCAGGATCAGCCAAAACCTGTGGTCATCATGTCTCCCACCCCCTCATGCCATGGTTATGAAGCTGTGGTCTATTCAGACGTAGACTGTTCCCAACACGGTGCCGAGGATAGAGCATACTATGGGGCGCCAAAATGTAACCCCTGAATTTCGTCCTCGAAATACATTTTTTGTCACTCGAAATCCAAAAAACTTTTGTTTGTATTTTTTTCTTAGTGGGCACCTTGGCTGCCACCGTCGGTCCCGGCGCAGTGTCAGAGCTAGTCGGTCACCAAGCCAGTTTGCAGGGAGTCAAACACAGTTCCAACCCGTCTAGACCAGTCATCCAGGGTCTGCCCCGAACTGTATCCTCCGGGACAAGGTCGGCATTGGCTGTCGGTGCCGCTCTCTTTCTCACTTAATTTTGCAGTCCATTCTTCTGTTAAAACACGACATTTAGAGTCTACTTTTTTTTTTTTTTTTGGATAGGGTTTAAATCATATGAAGTATGATCCTAAGTATGATTTAACTAAATCACTTACATTTTAACATTGAAGCTGATGCTTTTTTCTCATAATTTTAGATCGTTATTTTTAATATTTTAATATTTTTAATATTTATATAATTTATAATATAATGCAAACCTATTTGCATCCGCAATTCGCAGCGGCAAATAATCAAATGAGGCGATTTGTCACGGTCTCGGCCGTTGCCCTCCAAGTGTGGTCTACATGTCTGTCTCTGTGCTGTCTGTGTTTTGTGTTGGCGGGGTGGCTTTGACTCCGGCCTCATCACCATCCCGTTTCACCTGCTCCATTCCGCACACCTGCCATTCATCAACCATCACCTCACAGTACTAGTACCCGGCTTTCCGCCATCATCGCCGATCGTTTGATTCCAGCCAGTGTGGTCAGCTCATGTTCCGGCTCAACTACTGACGAGTATTCCAAGCTCTGTGTATTCCTTCCATCTAACTGTCGTCTCTCTTACACTCCGGATCTCAACTCATCACCCAGCCATACCGCTCTTCTGACCTACCTGACATCTTCTGCCTGCAACGCTCGCCCGCCCTGTCATCCACAGGCTTCTCCACCGATTCGCCTCAGCTCCTTCCCTGGTCTCCGCTCCAGCTACCCCGGTTTGCCATTAAATCATTGTTAATTCCTACTCTGAGTTCGTTGCTGCCTTTTGGGGGTCGAATCTTGTGATAACGTAACACGTATTGTACTAATGGTGCTAACTTTCCGAGCCAGACACGTTCATCAGACTTATAAAACAGGACACTGTACGGTCCCAAAAAATTACTTTAAGATGAAGTCACTGACTCCAGCTTTTCTTACTTCTTCCATCACCCAACAAGCCTGTAGCTAGCCCCGCTAGTCATTAGCTAACCAGCAGTCGAATATACTAAACTTAGACTACTTGCAAATAATATAATATCATGGTGATACTTCCAAGTTTTGCATATGAGTCACGTCCATATGAATTGCTTATCTTTAAGCTTCAATTTAGATGTAATCCTGCTGTGAACTGGCCCTCATTGCTGATAGCGCAAGACGACGTGAAGTGATTATACATACATACTAAAAGGAGCTAACTATAGCCGGGACATGGCCGTTAAAAAATTAAATTAATCCACACTCCTGTCTGGAATTTTCGCGTGTTGGGGACTGTGCAGGGATCTATGTTGCTTGCCTGCATCCAACGAAAGAACATGGAGTGTGGCATATTGCCTTAGACATGTTGTCGTTGTGCTCATTGTTCGCCAAAGAATGGTGCATTCAATTGTACTCGGAAACTCGGCAAAAAAAAACGACACTCCGACACGGGGGAAAAGTTGCAATAGAAACAGTCATTCAAGTCGGGAATTTCCCTAGTAGAAGTCGCCGTTATAAACACTCCTGCACGTCACAGCAATATAGCACGTCACAGCCAAACGGCGCACCCACCTGGTTGTACAGTCAATTATTACTTATATGTCGTTTTAGTTATGTAAACGCGTTGAAACAAACTATTGTAGTTTAGATTGTGTAAGTTTATTCGGTTGATTTGAGCTCCTACAGGATAGGAGATGAAGTCTTTACTAGCGTGCGGTTTACTGTCATAGGGTAAAACCATTTGGGTTCATCTTGTGCAATTGTATGTTGCTGGGGACCAACTCTATTAAACACTCTTATATTTGGATACGATAATCGATATATAAGAACATCATATTTGCTGATAGCTTTTCATGTTTACTTGCGGTGTATTTGCTGTGCATCATAACCGTTGTGTGGACATTTGAGTGCCTAACACAGATGACAATGATTACCCTTGTGAGCACGCCCACCACCCTAATTACATCTACGAGGCCATTCGCTGGCTCCTGTCTTCCATCTACATGAATAGACATTGATACCGACTTACGTTAGGTTTTCCTCGGGGTTCCTCAGTGTACTCGTATCCTCTGGTTGATGAACCATCTGGAATGGTTAAAAGCATCATCTTTGAAAGTCTTCTCATGTTCAAACTCATGTGAAGCCATTGAAAGCCATTACTGAAAATTTCTGGAGACTTTTGTTGCTCATGATCAGCCTTTCTTTACATTTACACACATCCACATATGATACATTTGAATTTGTGGCTTGGTCAGTATACCAAACATTGACATGTCAACACAAACAGAAATGCTAGCAAGTGGCATTTTAAGAGTGTTGTGATCACAAAATGATGGTGATGAAATCATTACAATTTATTCATTTTATTTGAAATTTAATGTCATTACAGACACTTGAGTACAGATATATCGTAATAATTGATGACGTTCCACAAATTGAAATACAGAATTCCTGAATCCGTCTCATTGATAGATAGATAGATAGATAATGTTTTGACATTGATTTCTGATTGTCCTGTGTTTTTACGTGACGTTGTCCCCAACAAGAGCAGCTGTCATCTTCAATGCCAGTAATGGCAGTCACGAAATAAACTACACCTAAAATGCATTTTTAAAATTAAAACTCAGTGTTGTTGTGGGGAACAGAGGTTTCTTTTTCTTGCATGCCACAGAAAGTGAAACAGACAGTGAACCTCTGACTGCAGTCAATGTCTAATAGAGTAGGCTAAAACCTTTTCATTGTATGACAAAGACAAAAAGAGAGATGATGCATATATGAAATTGATATCATAATAAAACATAGCGATCAATAGCAAAATGAATGCAATTCCAATGTATAATATAAACACAATGACCCGTCACGTCCTGCACAGAGAGTGGAACAGACATTGAATCCTCTGACTGCAAGGCAAAATCTGCACTATTTTAACACTATGCTCGCTACAGTTTGCTAGATACAGCACGTGAAAATTGATAAAACATTTTTAAGACCTAAACAGTAATTAAAGAAAATGACCCGGATTGCATCGAGATGTAACAGAAATTGTAATGGCACATACACAAACGATGGTAAGGACTATTATTTACAATAAAACAAATAAAAAATAGAGCACAGGAATGCATACCTTTTCCATTGTAATGGACCAAGACAAAAAGAGAACGAAAAATAGAGGGTGACAAACAGGTTCGCGGGGGCATGGATTAAACCAATGTAATTGCTTTTTTGGTGCAGACAACCTAAGCTGCGGAAGCAATGAAAACATTTGCATATTTCCAATATAATAAGGACAGAAATTATATTGAAAGGGAAAACTCATGTAATTAACTACATATAAATTAAATAAAGAAAGTCATCAAACTGTGACCTGGTGACCTGGTCATCTACCCAAATAAGGTGCATCCTGTCTGTATGTGTGAGTGTGTGGTGGGTTTAATGTTTGTGTCAGGGGGAGACAACGAGGGAGATGTGGGTGTAATTATAATTTTAAAAGGGTCATATTCACTTTCTTACACTCACATATTGTATACCAATCACAAGACGTGGCATTTTAATGAGGCATTCATTCCATGTTAGGTTTTATGTGAGCCATGTATAAAAAAAAAAATGGTTAAATCTTTTTGGGACTGGATATATATTTGATAAAAAATCTGGTATTCTCGGGATCTGCACCCATAAATCACAGGGTTGAGGTGCCAGGGATGAGCGTGGAACAGAACTACCTTGGAGACTTTCCTTGTATGTATACTGTGGGAACGATGGAGAGCAATGGGAATAATTCCACTGAAAAACATGATCAGAATACAGGCACAGATGAGTGGCTGAGGGTCTTTAGGGCTTTACTGTCAATGACTTGTTCTTACTAGTCAGGCAGACTGCTGTGAATTCTTAGTATAGGTTTCGTAGTACCACACTGCCTATAGAGGCAGTAAGCTGAATCCACATGAAGGTGAGGACCATAGACGTTAATTGACTGAACACACTTCACAGGAGAGCTAAACAACGAGGCATTGTCACAGAATGATTGAGATCAGAGTCATGCATTCGGTTCAGCCGTCTATGGGGGGGTTTTTTTTTTCAGGCCTGAGAAGAATAGCCCCAAAACAAAGGCCATCCCATAGCAGAAACAGTCAACTTGATCACCATTATGTTGTTTCATGATGGTAGCTCGTTAAGCGCAACAAGAGATTGCACGATGGCCACATATATGTCAAAGGCCGATTGATCATCAGTACTGTGTGAGAGGCAGTGGCAAAACAGTTGTAGGTGAAGCTTGAAACCACTACACTCATAATAGCTGGATGATGGCGTTCAGTGGGACGTGGCACCACAATGTCTGCAAGCGAGCCGGAGGCACGCATGTTTGGAAATTTGCAAGATGTCATTGATTATAGGACTACATAAAAGGAGATAGATAATGGCTGGTGAAGGGCTCTATCTCAATGCCGATAGGACTACAATGGCCACAATTGGCAAACATGATAAATGAATAGGAAAAAAGAAGAAGAGAAAGGATCAGGGGTACATAGAATCATCTGAGACTTTAAAATCCCTGCAGCAGGAGTGTCAAGGCTGTTTGTGTGTAGTTCTTTCCATCAACTGAAACAGAATACACAAAAAGGGATACTATCATGTCACATATAAGTCTAGGCAAACTTTTTGGGGTTTTGATATCAATCGATAGGCTCTATGGACAATTGTAGAGGTCCTATAAATCTCTACAAATGAGAGAGCCTTTAAGCTTTTCCAAGACAAACGAGGGAAAAGAATAAAGAAAACTGAGTTGAATGATTTTTTTTTGTATGTTTTGATCAAAAATAAGATGTAATACTGATATAATGTTTTCCTTAAATAATGTAAGGCTGTTCTTTCAACTGAACCATTGTTAGAAAGAAGCAGTCTGCTAGTAATTCAGTAATACCTGCATTTGCAATCCTTCTGGTTCCTCAAATTGTGGTATTATCTTTGTTATCTTCTCAGTACCCTAATATCCCCAGCACACCCTTGAGCCAAACAATCAATAAATGGTCTTTGTTGCCATATTTATAGATAGATTTCATCATCAGGGGAAGCATTCCAGCTTCACCTCAGCTTAATGTGTGAATGCAACATTAAAAGTATCAATCATGGCAACTGGTAATACAGGTTTGCAGTGAAAATAACAAGACTAGGTAGTTGCTAGTGATGGACTGGGCAGGTTGGTTGGATTGTTGGACCAGAATTCCCTGAATATACCCAACTTATATCGAACATGCAGACCTTATTCACAGAATAAGAGGAACTGGGATGTATTGATTTACTATTGGAGAGGGGCCGTATTATCCCAACTCTGTAAGAATCATTCATCTATGAGCGAAACAGAAAATGCAATGCTGTGTATGACGTAGGAGAATGGATGGATAGATGACTACCAACATACATATTATAGGCAGTGGTAACCAGAGGTGCCACCAGCCACACTGCTCCGAATCGAGATTGATAGGGGATATTTTAGCCCCTGCTATCATCCTGTCCGTCGATCATTCTGCCCGCTGTGTCCACCAGTTCAGCGTATCTGAACGAGAGTGGCGCCGGATCCGGCGCTCTCAGGCCCCAGTCAAGGCATTTTCCGACTCTTGACACCAGGGTAGAGGGTTGGAAGCCACTCAACAGGCGAGGGGTACTCGCTTGGAGTCTCCCTGGCGGCTCTTCTCTGTCCGAGGTGCTGGATGGCATCCAGACGAGAAAGCCCAGCTGCCTCTCTCACCGTCTCCTCTCTCCCGTATCAGCTGGCCACTTAGTTGATAAATCCTTATGTATGTTCGGCCCTGAGCAGCTGCCGCTGTGAATAACATCGCTTTGCTGGCCTTCTGCTCTGGTCATCTTTGACAGTCGGCAAGGAGTCTTTTGGAGCTTATGAGGTGGAGGACCGGGCTTGTTGGGGTTGCTCCGGTGGAGTCGAGGATGAGGGAGGATCCAGAACATTGCGGCGAGGGATCCAGTTGCGCTCTTCCGGGCCGTAACCCTCCCAGTCGACCAGTCACTGGAAGCCCCGACCAAGGCCGGCGAAAAATGTCCATAATTTTCTAACCGTGTAGGCAGGATGGTCGTCGATGTCCAGTGGGTGGTGGGAGGGAGGTCGGTGGAGGGCACAATGGGCTGGAGGAGACAGGGTTGAGCAGGGACACATGGAACGTTAGGATTATTTTAGGATGGGGCAGCTTTGAGCTCTTACCGCGGCAGGGGTGATGACCTTGTCGATCTCGTAGGGCCCAGTATTCGGGGGGCCAATTCGCGCGACTCAACTGCAGGGGTGGTCCCAGGAGAGAGACAAACCTCCTCGCACCGCTATACAACCAGCATGCTGCTTTCCTTGCTCTGCCTCACCTTGCCTGCCCAGCTCCCATCCAGACCAACCTCTGCTCCACCCCACCATCCCAGCACCTGCTCACATTTAAAAACCTCTTATTTCCCTACTCCCTTGTTGTTGGTTCTGCGTTTGGGTCTACACAAACTGCTACCCCTGAACAGTTGGCGGGGCAGTTATATTTGATGCATGGAGGACAGATTCCATCCAAGTAGTTTTATTTGATTTTGATGCTGCGCTGTGACTGCGCCATGCACAGCGAATAAGTACAATTCGTAGGATGCATAACCTTTTGACTTAGATATCTCACGCACCAATCTGTTGTGCAAACATAGGGCTCTAGATACTTATGAATGTACTTATGTTGAGTAATAAATAATTATAATAATAGAGTTATAATTTTAACTATGCTTTTTAGCACTATTCCAACCCTATATCCAAGCTTGTTTTTTTCACCTATGCACTTTTTATTTGTCACAGTTTTCTGTCCAATATATTCAATTATTTTACGAGGATCTGAGCAGTGTGCATTTCTTCTTTATTGGTAGTTTTAATTGTTAACTGACCGTGCACCTAAGACCCTCATTATCGCAGAATGTCCAAGCTCCACTTACACATCTGCATTTGACATGCCAGCTGTACATCTCTTGGTGATGAAACATCTGGAATGGTTTTAAAAAGCATCGTCTTGAATAGTGTTTCTCATGTTCAAACTCATTTGAGCCAATTCTAAAGCAAATTATGAAAATTTTGGAGACTTTGGTTGCTCACTTATCAGCATTTTTTACATCTTAAACACACATCCCCATAGTAATTATACACATTTGAATTTGTGCTTGGTCAGTCATACCAAACCATTGACATGGCCAACTTCAAACGAGAAATCTAGTAAGGGGTGCATCCACCATGGCATTTGAGTTGTGATACAAACTATTACTATTTAGTAATATTATTTGAAATTAATGTCTCATACAGACGTACAAGGTGTTTCCTTAATTGAGCCAGCAGTTCACAATCTACAAGTCGTCAATTCCTGAATCAGCCGTCTGGATGGATAGGATAGATCGTTAATGTATTGTTGTTAGTTACTGTTGACTCCAACAAGTAAGCAGTGTCGTCTGTCACATAGATCCATGTAAACACTATTATAATAATTCTTAAATACCATAATTCATTTATATACTATTCTATACTCTTATCTATACTCTTATTCTATCTCTGTACATTAATTTACAATTTACAATGTACTTACTGTATATACAAACACAAAAAGTTGTGGCTTGTTTCTAAGGCACAGGTTCAAGTTTTATGTGCGCAATAATATATGTATGAAATAGACAAACATTTGTAAAATCTCTATTAAATGGTAACGGCTTAAAAATTTTTTGACTGGACTATATTGATACAAATCTGCGTATCTCTGTGGGGACTTTTAACCCCATAAATTCACAGGGTTGAGGCTGCCAGGGATGATGTGATCAGAATACTTGTAGACTTTCCTTTGATATGTATACTGTGGGAAAACGATGGAGGGCAATGGGGAATCATTCACTGAAAAACTGATGCAGCTACAGGCAAAGATGTGTGCTACAGGTCATTTAGGGCTTTTCTGTTCATAAGACTTCGTTCTTACTAGTCAGACAGACTGCTGATGATCTTAGTATAGGTGAGAAAACATACTTTCCTATTAGAGGCCGGTAAGCAGAACACACTGAAGGTGAGATCATCTAGACGTCTATTGATGAACACACTCGCACAGGAGGCTTAAACAACGAGGCTTTGTCACAGAAAGGATTTAAGTTCAGTGTCTGCATCGTTCACAGCGTCTCTATGGTCAGGCCGAGAACGAATAGCCACCAAACAAAGGCATCCCCAAGCAGAAACAGTCAACTTGATCACCATATTGCTTGTTATGATGGTAGCGTAGCGCAAGGGATTGAAGATGGGCCACATATCTGTCATAGGCCATGATCATCAGTACTGTGTGAGAGGCAGTGGCAAACCTGTGTGTTGTGAAGGCTTGAGACCACACAGTATAATAGCTGATGAGGCCGTTCAGGGGGAGGCACCACATGTCTGCAAGCAAGCCGGGGCAAAAACATGTTGGAATTGCCAAGGATGTCATTGATTGATAGGACTACAAAAAGGAGTACATAGGTGGTGATGGCTCTTCTCAGTGCAGATAGATACAATGGCCACATTGGCAAACATGATAATGATAGGAAAAAAAGAAGAAGAGAAAGAAGGGTAATAGAATTCATCTGAGACCTTTAATCCCTTCACCGCAGGAGTATGAAGCTGTATGTAGGTGTTGTTTTCCATCAACCTGAAACAGATTACACAATAGGGATACTATCATGTCACATTAACATAAAGGTCTAGGCAACCTGGGTTTGATACTCAATGATAGGCGCTAATATGACAATGTAGCTCCTATAAATTCTATACAAAAGAGAGTGGCCTTTAGCTTTTTCCAAGACAAACGAGGAAAAACAATAAAAAAAATGAGGTGAATGTTTTTTTGGTTATGTTTTGATCAAAATAATGTAATACTGATATAATGTTCCTTAAATAATGTAAGGCGTTTCTTTTCAACTACATTGTTAGAAAGAAAAGTCTTGTAGTAAATTCAGTAAACACCTGCTTTGCATCTTTCTGTTCCTAATCTTGTGGTCTTCTCTTTGTTATCTTCACCGTCAACTACTTATACCACCAGCCCACCTTGAGAAACAATCAAGAACCATTGTTGCAATTGTACTTCATCCTCAGTAGCGAAGAAGCATTCAGCTTCACCTCAGATAATGTGTGAGTGCAACATTAAGTATCAATAGCAGGTCAGTGGCAACTGTCAACAGGTTTGCAGGTGGAAAACTAACTAGACTTGGTGGGTGCTCAATGATGGATGGCCATCAGGGTGCATGGTTAAGCCATAGTATAGCTATGCAATTAGGTAGTGGGGGATTGCTATACAAAGCGTAGCAATCGTTTGCGTAGGGAGACTATGAGATTGGATAGAAACAAGGACTGTTATGTTGTTATTGCAAATTGCATATTATATATTTGCATGTTCAGAAGACTGTTTTAATATTCGGAAACAGTTGAGCATGAAAACATCATCCCTTATAGGATGATGCAACCTGGTGGATCCCATACAAATTTAGATGAAATTCAATATCTTGCAACAGTTTCTTTTTTTTATGATCAATATTTTATTGAGTTTTTTTCTTTTTAATACAGCATTTTAGGGCCACTGATTAAAAATATATAATAATCTTAATAATAATGGCTAACTGGAAAAATAATTAAATAAATAAATAAACCTAATAAATATATCACAATCTAATAATCTAAAGGTTAGGACTTTATTCTCGAATATTTTGATTACTTTAATTTTAAACAGTGGCCGAATGTCACGGTCCCCAGCCCGACACCACAGGGTTACCCTATGTTTTTTCCTCCATGTATGGCTTCTATGTTCTGTCTCTTGTGGTTGTGTGTGTGTTGTGTGTGTGGGGCATGGGGTGTGGGCTTCCTCTCCCGGCCCTGCCTCTCCTCTCACCTGCCTCCTTTACAAAGGTCAATCAACCGGCAGTTTCTTTAACCCCGGTCTTTCAAACCACTCTTCGCCAGATTGTTCGCCAACTACAGTGGTAGTCCACACTGCTTCCTATCAAGTCATCTACCCTGCAGTACTTTAACCCCGGCTCTTCAACCACTCTATCGCCAGATTGTTCCGCCCAACTAACAGTGGTGTCACTCGGCTTCGCCTATACAACGATCTCTATGAGCAGGGTTCCGTGACTTGAGTAGAGAGGTGGCACTCCGGGGGGACGTTGGGAACGTTAGCGAGGATATCCCAGACTCGCTGTCAAAGTTCCGACCTGGCTGTGCAGTGAGTGGTGAGTCGAGCCCAGCCTTCCCCCGGGGTTTGCTCAATCTTCCGGGAGGGATGTAGCGATGCCAGGCCTGTCTCCACTCGGACACCGAGCCCATGCAAACTGCACCAGACTCGCCTTTCCCTTACGGAGCGCCGCCGGCGCGATGGACTCGGGAGCACTGCCTCTTCTCGGTGCCAGATGGGCCATTTCACTCGTTGCCTGTCCTCTTCGGCCAAAAGGGGGAGGATCATCAGTAGACTGCAGGGTCCCTGATGAGCCAAGCCACGCCTGTTCTCCGCCCCGCAGTCCTGCATTCGCTTCGACGCCTCCCCTCACTTTGGTCCCACGAGAAGCTTCCGGTGCGGGGCGCTAGTGGGGACTCCTGGCGCCGACGCTAGCTATCATTCGGGACTCTTCGTTGGTTTCCCAGGCCGGGCATTCCAGCCGAGTCTCGCTCACCTTCCCGTGAACGGTCAACGCGCCTGGACGGCACGCTCCTGGCCCGCATCACCACCGCTTCTGCCGCCACTCATGCTGGGTCATCTGGTAACCTCCGGGGAGCGGCATCCAGTCTACGTCATCTCACTCTCCCACGCGCTACGGTGGTTTGGGTCAGCCCTGGTTGGCGGTCACAACCCGCCACATAGACTGGACCTCTGGTTCCTGGTTATGCTGGAGCGTTTTCTGCCATCTCCCATGCTCCTGTCGGCCCTTGCCACCGAAGGAATCCACCACCGTGCCCGTCCCGAGTCTCCACGACTCTCCTCCGTTCCCCCACGTGTCTATCCGACCTCGAGGAGGTGTTCAAACAAACATCGGGCTCTCTCCCTACCTCCTCACCGACCCTACGACTGCGCCATTGATCTACTTCCCGGTGCTCCGCTACCCACCAGCCCGCCTCTACAACCTGTTCGCCCGGAGGGGGAGGCTATGGAAACTACATACATGAGACTCCCTTGTCAGCGGGGTGATCGACCCTCCTCTTCTACGGTCGGCGCAGGGTTTTTTCTTCGTTGGAAGAAGGAACATGCCTGTGCGCCCTTGTATCGTCTTTCCGGGGCTTTCTAAATAATATCACGGTTAAGAACAAATATCCCCTGCCGCTTATAGACCCCTGCTTTAGAGCTCTCCAACATGAAAAACCGTTCTTCTCCAAGTAGACCTCCGCAACAACCTACCACTAATACGGATCTGTGAAGGCGACGAGTGGAAGTATGCTTTTAATGACCGCCTCGGCCACTTCGACGTACTGGTCATGCCCTTCGGCCCTCACAACGCCCAGCGGTCTTCCAGGAACTCATCAACGATGTTCCTCGTGACTCATGCTGAACCGGTTCGTCGTCGTATACCTGGACGGACATTTTAATCTAATCTCCGGTGATCTAAGGAGCAACTCCCAGCACGTCCAGGTTTGTGCTCCGTCGAGACTTGAAAACAAATCTTTGTCAAAGCGGGAGAAAGTGGTTCCATGTGCAGTCTGTTAGGGCCCTTCCAAGGCTATATTATCGAAGCTGGGGCAGGTGAAAGACGGACCCCCGGCTCCATAGATCCAGGCCGTGGCGGAGTGGCCAAACCTCCTCCCGGAAACAGGGCTCAGCAGTTTCTTGGTTTCGCAACTTTTATAGAAGGTTTATCCGGGACTTCAGCAGGGTCGCAAGCCCCGCTCACTCGGCTCACCTCCTCCCTTCCTCCATTCAGCTGGACCTCCCGTGAGGCGGATGCAGCCTTCACCGCCGCCTCAAACACTCTTCTACCTCCGCTCCGGTCCTGAGACTCCAGACCCTGCCCAACCAGTTCTGTGGTGGAGGTGGACGCATCCGAATCCAGCGTTGGAGGCCGTCCTGTCCCAACGGTCCTGGAGGCACGAAGCTTGCACCCCCTGCGATTCTTCTCCCGTATTCACGGCGGAGCGGAATTACGACGTGGGGATAACCGGGAGCTTCTGCTGTGGCTTGGCTTAGAGGAGTGGAGGGCACTGGCTGGAGAGGGCGGAGCAAACCGTTGTGGTCTCTGGACGGACCACAAGAACCTCTTTACCTCCGCTCGCTAAAGGCTCAACTCCGGCAAGCGCGGTGGGCACTGTTCCTGGGGAGGTTCAACTTCACCTCTACCTACCGTCCCGGCACCGCAACGTCAAGCCGGACGCCCTCTCCGCCAGTGGACCCCTCGAAGAAATCCTCCCGAGCCGGAGAGACCATTCTCCCCCGTCCTGCGTGTGGGGAGCGGCAGCTGAGATTGAGAGCCACGTCGAGAGCCCAGCGTAACCAACCAAGACCCAGCGTAAACGGCCCGCGAACTTTCTTTTGTGCACCGACTCCGCCAGATCCAGGTTCTCCAGTGGGGGTCCACTCTTACAGGTATCCACTTGCCCATCCCGGCGTAGCCCGCACCCTGGCCTTCATCCGGCAGAGTTTTTGGTGGCCTCCAATGGGCTCAAGACACCACAGCCTTCGTGTCGCCCTGGCTCCGTCTGCGCCCTGCCAGGCATGTCCTCCACCAGCTCCCGTCGGCTCATCCTACAACCACACTCCACTCCCAGCCGCCCTTGGTCCCCATATCAGCCTGTCGACTTCAGTTGTTCTGGCCCTCCCCATCTGACGGTAACTCCACCATTTTCACTATCCGTCATCTCCCCATAGCTTCACTCTGCCAGGGGGACTGCAGACCTCCGGGTGCATCCAGTGTTTGTAAGTTTATGGTAGTGATTGAAGAAGAAAGCCAGAGACTGTCAATTCATACAACGTTTCATGGTCGAGCTGTGTAAATGGTAGTATTATAGAGACAGATAAAAACACACTGATGTTGTGACAAATATTTGAGTTGGACAATGATTACTGTTTGCGCTTTAATTTTATCTCCAGGTCGGCAGTTTACGTGGTGGATCCGATGGCTCGGCTGTACTCATCTGGGACCTGGCTGCCATCATCGCGCACATCTTGCGACACATCGTCTTGTTTCGGTTTCACCTGACCTGTTAAAATATTCTACTTATTTGTTCTTGTTATATTTTCATAATAATAATTAAATATTAATGTTAATATTTGACGGAATTAGATTGTATTTTCGTTTACTCTATGTAGTCTACATCATTTATTATTGATTGTGAATTTCTAAGATTCATTCATTATTTATTTTCTGAATATTGTGTATTTTTATTATGTGTTTTTTGCCTGCATATTTTGTGTCTGGACCTGCCAGCGGCAATAAATGTTTTTATTTTGTTTATGTTTGTATAACTTCTTGATATTGATATGCATTGTTGTCCTATCTGTATAGAATAGTGTAAATTATTTATTTTAGCATTGTATACATAGCATACTAAAAACTGTTCAGTTTGGGGCCGATGCGAATTGCAGTGAATGGCTATGCGCACTGTGAAAAAAGCCTAGAGCAAAGCCTGTCGATTATCGCCTATAGCTTTCGTTGACATCTTTAACTCACTTAAATTAAACACTTTAGTTGACTTTGCGTGTGTTGTTTCCTTGGATGCATATATCTAAATACTTCAGCAGTCCATGCATTAGTATTTCTTGTTTATTGGTTTAGGAAATATAGCTTGAATTCCACACTCTGCATCGCGCTATAGCGGCTGTCATAATACCAATATACTATACAATATTCGCAGACCTATTAGCTTATTTGTATTGTATTTTTTTATTTTTTATTTATTGTTTGATAAGTAACCACACAACTTTATCAAAACAAATGCATTGTTACTGCACTATGCACGGCATCAATGCCCGTTACACCAGCGGTCTGGGAACCGCTGTGGCGCTGTGGCTAAATGTAGTGTGCTACATTCCTGGCGTTTCCTAGTGTTAAAGTGAAAACATTCTCTTAGTAAAAGGAGGCAAAACCGCTCACAATTAGGGGACCCTTTTATATGAGCCAGGTACTTTTTACCCATTTCAAATAGAACTTCTCTACTCTATTATTCATTCCTGATAGAGAGGCCTCATATGCGATACATTGCCTTTAGGATGTACCACTCACCACTGAACGGTGATGCAGTTTAGCCTTCCAATCTCGTGATGAGGTTTCCTTGCCTTGCATCACGCCACGTTTGGGGCCAGGTCCCGTCGAATCGCATGGAGTATTATTCTCTCACTGGGGAGGGGGGTGATCCCCAGAAAAACAGACGGGGGGGAATTTTTAGAGCTCATGGATTCCTTCAATATTTTATGTATGTTTGACCATTTATTCATGTATTTTTGGACACATTTTCACAAAGTACAATGTGTACACACTCACTCCTCTGACACCGCCAAAAAACACTATGATCTAGGCCTTAGGTCTCAACTAAGTAAATGACCTGATTTGTAAATTCCTCCAAAAAATTTTGGCCCATGTGGGCAATGTCTCAAACTGGCGTCACAATCTCCAGCCAAGGGGGAGATTGTTCAGGTGGGAATGACCCATTTCGCTAAGTGCCTGAGGGCTAAAGGCATAGTGGTACGATAAATTCAGAATACCTAACCCCACTGATCAATCGACTTCTGAAGCTTGCTCAATTTGAATTGGGCATCTGACATTCAAAGAAAATGTGTTGCACAGTCTGTTGAATACCGGTGAAAATATTTTAAGGGTGTCTGTATAGAGGAGGAGCCTGTGGTTATTAAATAGTTAAATCTGGGTGCACAGTCATTTTAATCACATTTGGCCTTACCCATAAAGGACAAGAAAAGGGGAGACCATCCCTCAGTCAATATCAACCCTAAATTGGTTCAAGGAGAGGAGCAAAAATTGGCGGCTTATTTCAGATGCTGAAGAGTGAAAGGAGGGCAGATGCCTGACTGGAACATTATAGACCTGGGTAATAGGAGTCTGGGGCAGGGCCTCCAGGGTCTAGTTTTGACTTATATAACCTAGAATTTAGATAAAGACGTCAATGTTTTTTTTAAAAGAGGGGTAACTAGCTTTGGGTTCTGACAACAAATAATAGAATGTCATCTGCGTTGATAGCATGATTTATGGTTGAATGGCCGATGTGAACACCAGGAAAATGTGGGTACACTTGCGATGCGGCAGGCTAGCCGGTTTCCAACACGATATGCAAACAGTAAGAGGATGAGGGTTGTCACCTGCATGGTCCCCCTTACTGAGCTCCAAACTGGGGGGAGATAATGCCAATTTAGTAAGCACTGCTGTTTAGGATGTGTATACACGTAACACACTCTCTGTAACCAATTTCTTAATGGAAGAAGGTTGCTGTGTACTTGAATACGAGCATTCATTCCAGTAAAATTTTGATGTTATGAAGGACTCGACGTCATAAGTAATTCAGGAAACCTTTGCTATGACACTCAAAACTGAGCTCAGATGCATCATGTTTCTTTGATCTATTGAAATGTCTCTAGGAACTTGATTGTAGTACACCCTGTGCACATTCAAATTCAGTTGATTGGTCATGATTTCTATTCCTTTTACTCAAAGTTAGTGCAAACGATTGCAGATTCCATTCTTTATCAGTGAAGTGCAGTTATGAGCCCAACTAGTTTCATTGCTCACAGAAGTCCAATGGTCCCCTGGTGAGAGTGACGTTCCATTGCCTAGCTCAAGCTCTGTTCATCATCCGTTTGCCTTCGTCTTCATACAAAAGTGTGTATTCTTGGACACGTTGGGTTCCTCTCAAGGGTAGATTTATAAGAGTTGTATCCAATTAGCCAAAGGCACTTAGTTTCCTTCTCATCTTACAGGTTTTGTTATTCGCACGAGTACCACAACTCCTGTAATGTGACTTGCAACAAGCATGGGTTAGTTTCGGTTGGGTGTTTGCGTTTGATGGTGTATGTCGGAACGTCAAAATACTTTCTGTGGTAATTAAATTCGGATTTGCAAACTGTGCAAACTGTGTGGGCAACTTTTTAAAGTGAAGCTATTCCGCGCCTAAAAGTCTGTCTTATCCATGATGGTTCGGTTTTGCGGCACAACGCGTCACATAATCACGCCGCCACCAGGAATGTAAACAAAAAGCAGCTGCGTTAATTTTTTTAAATTAATTTTAAAATTAATTTTGGACAACACGATTATAAAAACTCTCCGACAACTGGAACTTGTCACTCTCCAGTTAAGTTTAAGTTTTAAAACGGCCTCTCAGTCCCCCATATTCTGAAAAAGCGTTCTGGAAAATCCTGGAATGTGCGTTGCTGCCCTGCTCCATGCAACACATGGTCCAACCAATGCCTCTTTGAAAACCCTCAATATGGTTTTTTAGTGCCACCATAGCAAAGAGACTGCCTCATCAAGATAACCAATGACCGCCTCATCTGCTCTGCTGACTCCGGGCCATATCAATATCCTCATTCTTCTTGAACTCTTGCTGCATTTCGACACAGTTGCCACATCATCATCCGGGAGCCGATGTCTGATTATCTGGTCTCCTCTCCTGGTACTGCTCTCTCTGGTTCCAGGTCATATCTCTCTGTAGGAAACAGTTTGTCTTACATCGGCAGCTCCAGATCCCCCCCGGGCCCAGTCAATAAGGGCGTACACCAAGGCTCTGTGCTCGGATCACTTCTATTCCACCATTACTTGACTCCTCCTGGCCAGAATTCATAAGCTCGGCTACGGCCATGGTACGTCCACATGCTACACGACGACACCAGTCTAACCTCAGCACCAATACCCTCCTCTCCATTGTCATCTGCCTTGACGATTTAAACAGTTTGGATGTCTTCCAACCTCCTGAACCCCACATAATAAAACTGAGATCATGGTTGTGGCCATCAACGCACTGCTCCGGAAAGGTTGGTGGATCTTGTCCTGACCATTGCTGGTTGCCTCCAGTGCCCCCCTCCTCAGAAGTCGCAAACTGGATGTTATTTTGTTTACACTCTGTCATTGTGGAGGCAAACATCAAATCTGTCACAAAAATCTGGGCCTTATAATCCACCTAAGAACATCTCCAGGACTCCGGCCTTCACTCACCGGACCTCTGTGGCAGAGACCTCATTCACGGCCTTTCATCACCTCCCGTATGGACTATTGCAAATGGAGTATTATCCGGGGTCCCAAGCAAATCCCTGGAAGACTCCCAGTACATTCAAGAACTCTGCTTGCCAGGGTTCTCACCGCACCAAAGCCTGGTTACTACCCCTCCTCATCCACCTCCCACTGGCTCCCCGTCAAGTTCCGCCATCACCTTTAAAATCATGCTCCTCACCTACAAGTCCCTTCACCACCCTGCTCCCAGTACCCTATCGACACTTCTCTCACTTACACACTTTTTTGGATGATTTTACATACTGCCTTTAAAGATGTCTTTCGATCATCCGACTGTCACTGGGGGGAGACGCATCTAAACGCTCTCTGGACCAATCTCCGTAGGGATACCCGAGAGCGTAGGCTGACTTCTCCTTGTGGATTTTACAAACTGTGGCAGCTGACGCTGGGTCCGGCCGACGCAGCAGATTCGGGGTACGTTTGTATAATGCTCTTAACGAAACACCTGTGGCACGAAAATAGGGACGCACGCAGGAGCTGAACCGTCAGATTTTAAGGCTCTTGTCCCCTGGCGATCAACTCGACAACGCCTGCGGGGGGCGCGCAGACAAAAGGCGGTACTAGGTTCCGTCTCCGAGCTTCTCTGCCTCTCTCTCCCTCCTCTCGCCAGGTCCGGCAGCCAATCATTCCACCATCCACCCTGGCCCCGTTCTCCTGGATAGACTCCTTAGGGACGAAGAGGCATGCAGCTGGGAAGGGCCCGGCTTGTCATCCAGCTGAGGGGCGTTAGCAGGATTTTGCGGTCGGGGGCATGCCTTGTATTGCGGGGAACCCGGTCACCTTTTGGCCACCCTGCCCGAGCCCGGCGCAAAAGGCAGGGCTCAACCGTAGCCCAGGATCTGCGGGAGGGGATGAAGTCGAGGAGAGGATACTGGTGTGTCCAAGCATCCGCCTCTCCATGTTCCCAGCATGCGTTTAAAGCCACCTGTGCTGGGATCAGGAGGACACTGCCACTGGTTGGCTTCAGTGCGACTATGGGCCGATGAGAACTTCATCGACCTCCAGCCTCGCCTTACCAATGACGGTCTCGCCGTGGAACCTTAGCTGCGCCCTCTGGATTGCCAACGCCTTTTTGGGATGGCAGACTTCTGGCTCGGTCACCCACCAGACCAAGCCACTACTTCTCATCATCTCGGCAACCACCGTGACAGATCCCCGGTTCCATGTAATCTCGTCACCCATGCCCCATCATCTACTGGTTACCCCTGCGCTCCAAGCTGCTCAACCCCACCTCAACTGGGGCCATAGGCAAGGTAAGCAGCTGGAGTCCATTCTGCCTATCCACAATGTCTGCAGTCTGCTTCTTTCCCCACTGAGGGCATAGCCGCTTTTCTTTGTCTCCAAGATGGACCCACTCCCTCCGCTGCATTGACTTACGGGACCTAAACAATATCACTGTGAAAAAATAAATATCCTCTTCCCCTGATTAACTCTGCCTTTCAATCAAATCAAATACTATTTATTTGTATAGCCATTTAATTAAACGTTTACAGTCTCTAAGGGCTTCACAGTGCCCAACTTGTGGAAAATTATAAATGGTTTGTACACGGACATCCCCAGCTTAACAATCAGAGGAGGACAAGGAAAAAACTCCCACAAACCCTCAACTGGGAAAATTGGGAGAAACCTTGGGAGGGGCTACTCAGAAGAGGAATCCCCTACCAGGGGACGGTTGGGCCGAGCAATAGATGCCGAGTGTTGGGAAGCAGGTTATACACAATATATGAAAGTTTATGTTAGGTGGGACATCCAGATCTGTTGGGGCCGGCATCACAGCAAGGATGAGCCACTTTCAGGATGCCACGGTATTTCTAAGTTGGACATTCGAAACGCATACCATCTTGGTGAGATTAGCTGAGGGGGATGAATGGAAGACGGGCTTTAATATCCGATGGGACACTTTGAATATCTGGTGATGCCCTCGGCCTAAACCAATGCGGCGGCGTTCTCAAGCCATAGTCAACTGATGTTGGCTCCGGGATTTCCTCAACTGATCCTGTGTTCGTTTACTTGGAAGAATCATCATCTTCTCCCCGCAACCTCGCAGGGAGCTCGTCCAACAACGTACCGCCAGGTTTTGCACACATCTGCTGGAAAAAGGTTGTTTCGTTAAAGGCAGAGGAGTAGCGAATTCCACGCCAGTGCGGTGAGCTTCCTGGGCTATTTATCAGAGTGCGGGACAGGGTCGGACCATGATCCAGGCAGATCCAAGCTGTTGGTCGAGTGGCCTACTCCCAGTCCCGGAAAACAACCTAAGCGCTTCTTGGTTCGCCAATTTTACCGTCGCTTCATAGTGACTTCAGTCGCATCGCGCCCCGCTTGACAAGCACCTCTCCAGCATCCCCTTCACCTGGACCCCCCCCACCCCCGAGGCGTGGAGACAAAGCCTTCGCCGAAGCTGAAGAGCGATTAACGTCCGCAAAAATCTGGTTCACCCTCTGGGCGGTCCTCTCCAACGATCCAGCTCGGACAGAAAGAAACTCCATCCCTGCGCTTCCTGTCTCGTCGTACTGCTGTCCCCGCCGAATGCAACTATGACGTAGCAACCGGGAGTTGATGGCCGTGAAGCTTCGCTCTTGGAGGGGAGGGGGGTTGGAGATCACTGGCTGGAGGGGCCGAACTTCATTTTGTGGTTTGGACGGGACCACAAAAAAATTCTTGCTCCTCACAGTCAGCCAAGCGCCTCAACTCCGTCAGGCTCGTTGGGCTTGTTCTTTGGGCGGTTCAGCTATTACCCTAACCTACGTCCAGGATCCGCAATTATTAAACCGGACGTCTCTCCGCCCTGCTCGTCTCCCAGGAGGTAAGGGCCAACTCAGGACAACATCCTCCCGTCTTCCTAGCGTGGTGGCTGCTGTTACCTGGGAGATTCGAGGGCGGGGGGGGGGGGGCGGCGGACGGTGAAGCAAGCCAGCAGACCAACCCGACCAGGTAACGGCCCTCCTAACCGTTTGTTTGTTCCTCAACGCTGTCCGCATCCCAGGTCCTACAGTGGGGTCACACGTCCCGGTTGGTGCCATCCCAGGATGGGACGCACGCTGTCGCTCCTCTGAGGACTAATTTGGTGGCCGACCATGGAGGCGACACCGGCGCCCTTCGTGCCGCCCACTAGCACAGGTTGTGTGCTCGTGGGCATGACCTCCCAAGGGCCCCGGCTTGGCTGCTCACGCCCTCTTCCTTGTTCCAGTCGCCCGTTGGTCACCACATCGCACTCGACTTCGTCTACGGAACTACCACCGTAACCTGGTAACACCACCAGACTCCCATCGCATTTCGACTGTTTTTTCAAAAGCTAGCACACTTCATTGCTCTCCCCTAACTCCACATCAGCCCAGGAGCGGGCCTGAACTACTTACCATCCATGTCTTCGCATCCATAGGGATTCCATCGGAACATCGTCGTCAGACCCGGGGGCCACAATTAATTTCCAGGCTGGGAGGTCTTCTGCCAAGCCTGGGAGCCTCGGTGTGAGCCTCTCCTCTGGCTTCAATCCCCAACAAATGGCCAACGGAGCGGGCTAATCAAGATCTGGAGTCTGCGCTCCGCTGTGTCGCAGCTCGCATACCCTCCTCCTGGAGATCCAGCTTACCGGGGTATGAGTATGCCCAACAAACTCTTTTACCAGTGCAGCGATGGGGGAGGTCACCATTCACGAGGCCTCCTTGGATATCAACTCCCCTGTTCCCAAGCCAGGAGGAGGAGTATGCGTGGTGCCATCCATCCAGGCCCACCTATGAGAGAATATTACCTTAGGGTTACTTCTAAGAAAACTGTCCCCGCCGTGTTATTGTCCTTCGAGATCGTTAGTGTCATCAACCCTCTGTGTTAGACTGAACTACCCAGGGTCCATGAAAATCCATTCTACCATCCACGTTCTCCCAAGTTAAACCAGTGTCTGGTCAAGCCCTTTGTGACCCTCCAGAGTTCCCTCCCTCCACACCCCCGGATCATCGACGACCACCCAGCCACTACACCGTCCGGCAGCTCCTGGAACGTGCGCCGACGAGGCCGAGGTGCGATACCAATACCTCGTTCGGAATGGGGGAAGGATACGGACTGGGAGGAGCGCACCTGGTTTCCCGTGCCTCATCACTAGACCCCTACCTGTCCGGGAGTTCAACCGAGGCCATTCTGGATAAGCTCGGTGGGGTCACTGGAGGTCCGTTGAGGGGGCTCGGTACTTGTCACGGGTCTCAGCGTGCTCCCCAGAGTTCCCTATGTGTCTCTATTGTCTGTCCCTGTCTGTGTGTTTACGTGTGGTGGGCGTGGCTTCCCAATAATTCCTCACGGTTCCTGGCTACCACTCTGATCCACATCTACTCATCAGAAATGCCACTATATCTTCTCCGGCTTTCCAGTCATTCATCTCCAAGATCGTTGCATTCAGCCTGTGGTACATCGCGTTCCGCGACTCTTGAACTTTGTGATGAAGCCTTTTACCTGTTATTTTGCTCGTTTCGTTAACATGCTCTCCATCTGCCCGAGGATCTCTTATAGTCATCCAGCCATTCTGCGCATTCCCCTGTCTACCAGTGCCTGCTTAACTGACTACCATGTTCATCACCACTGCCAGCCCTGCCTGCCGTGTCCTCTGCCTGTCTCCCTGCTTTCGCCTGCATTACCTACTCATCCGGTTTTTCCTCTAATAAACCTCTCTTGTTGATATCACCTTGTGCCCCGAGTTTGCGTTTGGGTTCCGACAGTAAACTGTTACAATTTACCTTGTCGGAAACTAACAATGTTTACTGTACAGTTTTCTTATTTCTTATCTTTATTTTTGTTTCTGTTTGTAATGCCAGAGCTTTAGGCCTCAAATATAGCCGTTCTTATTTTATGACCCATTACCTTCAGCTTCAGTCATTCGTTCATTGCGCTTTTCACATTGCTGCTGCCTTTCTTCTTAAAACTAACTAAGTATGGCCACATTATATGTAAACAGGATAATTAGGGGTGCGCTCTGTAAGGGAAAGCCATTGTTAAGTACTAAATTGTGGGAATGGTCACGTGTATGAAGGAGTTTTATAAATCTGATGGATAAAGACTGTGTGAGCTCCTGTGTGGATAAGAATCATTGATGTTCTGTGCGTGGGATTGATGAATCAAAGTGCTTAGGAAGTAACAAAGAATACGAATACGAAAAATACTGTCCAAGCTTTCCAACCTCACTGTTCTGCATCCACAAATCTAAATCTATTACGCTCATTTGCCTCATCGACCTCAAGTTTCCCAGGGGACGTTTGCTCAAGTAAACATAAATTATTTTCCTGCCTCTCACCACAAAAGCAAGTCTCGTTTAAGCTAGTGCATACTATCATCGTCGGCACCGCTTCGGTTAAACTCGGGTTAAACTCTAGAGACTGTAGTGGTGAAAAACCCCAAGGAGGAGTTCAGTGTTTCTGAGATGCTGGAACCATCAGTCTGGACAACAATCACACCACGGTAATGTCTTGTAGATAATGCATTGTACCCATTCTAATTGCTTGGTTTCGGACAAAAAACTCTAAAACCACTTCACCATGTCTGCAAGCTTATATATTCAGATGCAGCACAGATGATTTCTGTTAGGAGGAGCAGGCTATTTGCGATTAAACAAAGGCAGGGTACCTAATAAAGTGGCGTGTATAGAGTGTATTTATCACACAAGAAATATGTGCAGAGCTCTCTCACAGCAAGGACTTTATTGTTAGGCAATATATATACACTACGATTTCGAGCGTTTCTATAACTTACACGTGATATATATCTTAAAGAAGTATACACTCACTTCAAAGTATACAAGTAAAAGGTGTACTATAATTATTCTATGATTCCAATCGATTAATCGTGATGTAATATCTGAAGGGAATTGACGCTGCGATTCTATTGGGTGTGACCCTGTGAGTGAAATGCTGATGATTCTTGTGTGCGTAAACTCTTTAGTGAAGTACCATAGATAAAGGATTAATGGCTGGTGTAACAATGATGAACGGATGCTAATAAAAACTTCTTGATGCTTGGGGACTGAGGGGGAACCTGTGGCTCACAATTAATGATTGCGAAGCAATTTCATTACAGTTCAATACACGAACAAGGTGTGATTGACATGTCTGGAAGGCTCCTATATACGGATGCCATGTCGCTCCATTGCCTTGCTTTATGCATGTTGTAGGATTCTGAAGTTGGAAAAAAAGCAGATGATCAGGAGGTGCTGTTACTCTATCGACCAGGTCATGCACAAGCCTAGACAAAATATTGAAATGTACTAGTTAGCCTTTTGGTTAAAGATCACTTTAATTATCCATAATCCATTCATCCGATTTACGCTCTATTAACACTGCAGTGACTGCTCTAGACAACTCTTTCTTGAATGTTGGACAGTGGAATAAAATTAACATATTTTTAATGCCAACATCATGTCTACTAAACAGTTGACCTGGCAGAATATAAATATTTCTTGTGCCACCAGAGTCAATTGAGACAATTGAGAGAAATTTGGAAGACAATTTACATGCAAAACCTCTTTCAGGTGAAGCAATAATGTAGTGGTAGATAGAGAGACCTCATTAAATTGTTTTAGTTCAAACGGGGATTGTGATATCAAGAGACAATATTGATAGCTTCTGATATTTATTCAGTATTTCCTGTAGGAACGGACTCCATAGATGTTGTTATTATGGGCGTGGGGCCCACGGCCAGCCTCAGGATGGAGCGGTTGCTACAGTAGAACATGCTTGATGGCGCGTGCACTCCAAAGGGCGTGCCCACAGTGAGGGCAAAACAGCACACCAATACAGAGTAAAAGCAAAAGCAGGCCAGGGCACAGCAGAAGAATAGACCGTGCTGATGTCTATGATGTATTATACCTCAGGGGTATCACACACGTGCCATGTACTGCAGAGGGGAGGAGCATAAATGCCATTTGTCAGTTAACAGGAATTAGCACTGAAGTCTTAATTAAACTAATACCGTGAGATCATCCAACTGAGCATAGACGTCTTTTCAATCTTTCTGGCTGTGCATCGTCCAGTTTTAGACCAAAGCATTAAATATCTATTACATATTTAAACTGTATAAAATGCATAATCAGCTGTAAAATATGTACAAGGCTATGGGTCAAGCCATCAACCGCTGCCCGACCACTTCGGGGTTGCTGCTCGAGGCAATACTGGTTATTGTTACGGCTCTTCTCTGTTCTGGCCCCCCACAGTGGTGGGGAAGGAACTCCCATGATATCAGGACAGTAGAATGCTGCCATCTTTCGCCCGCAGGCTGAAACCCACCTCTTCAAGAAACACTTGTTTAAGTCAAAGATCATGCTTTAATTTTCGTAGACGGTTGTACTAAACATTTTAAAACCCTACTTAGCCCTAATTTTTAGCGCAGACACTGAAGAATTTGATTTTTAACGCGATAGCATTTTTAACAAGAGAATCAACATAAAAATTGTAGTGTGAAGGGAAGAGGATTTATGTACCAAAAAAAAGTAAAAATAACAATACTATACGTGACTAATTCCACCAATGTGCCCATGCATTCTGAACCTGTCATAGGCAATAGCAGCAAGAATAGTTGAACTGCAACACCGTAAGGTTTGCACAGAGAAGGCTTCTTCTGGGCGGATGGCAGTGACGTAGGGATCCTCATTCTGCCCCCGTTAAGAAGTGGATCATGAGGCGTTAGTAACAATCAGTGGTGCTTCCCAGCAGATCACAGATGCTAAGTTACCAACATTTACAAGACTTGGGTCTGTGTAGAAGCCCTGGTCAGAATAATGACGGCCCACCAACACTCCCGTTTTCCAACAGCCCACCATGTACGTTGATGCAGGGCCAGGAAGAAAACAGGGGGACCCTGGCCTTGTGTGGTACATGGAAACTCCAGCTACAAACCACAATTGGCTGTTTCAGAGGCAACGTTAACATGGGTACGTTCTCCATCCAAACCAGGCCTCTGCAAAAAACAAGTACTGGGGTGAATGAAAGGCCCTGCAATTATTACATTTTCTGCACTTTTTCCTTAATTAATAATTTATGTTCGAAATAAAATATGTTTTTATGTAAATTAATGAAAATATCAGTCATTAATTTATTACAGTGTATAACCATCAGCATCTTTAAAATTAAATCCATTACATTAAATTGCATTGAGCAGGTTTTTTGTCACACTAGGTGATATTTGTCAACTTGTAAAGGTGCATGTAAAGCTTTAGTCATTTAACATGAACATGAAAAATTGTGGTTAGAGGTTTTCACACAGGTAAGTTGAATATGATATGATGGAGTGTCATTGTTCTCCATGAATACCTGTAACTCCCTTTGTAATGTAAACATGATTAACAACATATATAATTACCTTCATTAAATGTCTACAACTTTAAATTTTCACTAATGTTCTTCAATGCAATTTTAAATTATTATAGCAGTAAAAGAAACCAACTAAACATAAACCAGTGTAAATGGGAGCAATACTTGTAAAGGAATACCTCATGTAAAGTAAAGTAGGTGTAGGAGTGAGGCTGTGGTTGTGTGGTCTGATGAGACGTCCTGAGTACTGCTGCCTACCGAAGGGAACTAAATGACTCTTTATATCCTGTGGGTGATGCCAGTAATACAAACATAAAATTGCTTGTCCATTACTAACAAGATAATGAAACACTCCCACTATACTAATCAGGGATCAATACTAAAACAGTGTCGTGCACCCCAAACTGCAGGAAATGTCACATGTATCGTCTGTAGCAACCATACCAAGTGAAATTCCAGAGTGTCGTCGTCATCGGTTACTCCAGGGCAGACCCCCGCAATTGTGTGTGCCGGACGGTCATCCTAGCGGAGGACCTGAACTCATTCTATGACGGTTTGAGGCTAGCAACACACATCTCTGTGTATGAGACAGTGTGAGGAGGGCCTCTGACGAGGGTGAAAAACAGGAAAGCTGCTGGTCCGGATGTGATATCTGGGCGAGTTATGAAGACCTGTGTAATCATCTAGCTCCAGTGTTCCCCACTACTATTCAAACATCTCCTGGCTGAGTCTGTGGTCCCCGCCTGCTTCAAGAGGATCAACTATTGTCCCTTTGCCACCAGGAATGCTTCTCCCAGCATTCTTGAATGAATTCCGCCGGCCCCCCGGCACTTTTGGTTTTTTGTTCGGTTTAAAATTTTACACTTTTTGACTTTTAATATTTAGGTCATATTGGCTAAACATTGTAACCAAAAATTTAGGTTTTGTTTTACTAAACTTTTTAAAAGTTAAACAAACAAAAAAAGGGGAATTGTACTAATTTTTAAAATTTAAGGGTTGCTTTTGACTAATTTTTACAAAAATTAGTGTACTAAAAAATTTAAAAAAAGTTGGTAAAAACACAGAAAATTCGGCGTTTTAGTTAAGACAGCAAAACATTTTCTTTTCGCATAAGTTTTTTTTTTTTTTTTTTTTGTTTGTTTTTTCCTTTCCTAACCAAAAAACCCGTGGTTTTGAAAACCCACCGCGACGCTTTGAACGCCCGCACTGCTCCCTTTATAACTCCGGTCTTGTACCCGGCAACTTGGACGAGACAAGGCGGGTTATGGACTGAGAAGGGGCCGGTGAAGGGGGCCAAAGAGGAGGTATAGGGACGAGTGGGCGCAGAGGGGCCGCGCAAACCCCAGACCCTAGGGCAGGGGCTAGGACTAAACGGACTACCAGGGCACCCCCCCCCCAAATTGGAGTCGACGCATCCTAGCGGGCCCTTTAACTCATTCTACCCGGGTTTTTTGGGGGGCTAGCAACCAGGCTGCTCCCCGGGCAAAACAACACACCGTTAGCGCAGCGGAGTGGTTCTACCGTGGGGATAAACACACACTCTCTGTGACCCAGCCACAGTGGGGAGGAGGGTCTGAGAGGGTGAACACCGGGAAAGCTGCTGGTCCGGATGGATATCTGGGCGATTTACTGAAGACCTTGCTAATCAGTACCCCTGTTCACACTATATTAACATCTCCCTGGCTGAGTCTGTGGTCCCCGCCTCTTCAAAGACCCATATTGCCCCTTCCCCCAAGAATGTTCCCCCAGCATGCTTGAAATGACTACCGACGGTGGCCCTCACCCGGTGGTCATGAAATGCTTCGAGAGGTGAAAAGGGACTACATTGCCCCTTTCCCTCCCTTGCTCCATGGACCCCCTGCGTTTGCTTATCTCCCAAAGACCCACGGTGAGCTGTCTCCCATTTACTGCACCCACACTCTCTACCCGGCAGCGGAAGGGGGGCTAGTGGGGACGCTGTTCATTGACTATAGTTCAGCTTTCAATACATAGCCCCACCAGACGGCTGGCAAGTTGATTGAGGGGGGCTGAACCCCCCCTGTGTGCCTGGATCCTGGCTTTGACCGCCGGGCCCCCAGGTGGTCAGGGGGGTAGACACCCCTCCAACCCCCTCACCCTGAACACAGGATCCCCCCCGGGTTGGCCCTCAGCCCCTACGTACTCCCTTACCACATGACTGTGGGGCCCAGGTTCGCCCCAACACCATCATTAAGTTTGCGGGGGGAACAGGGGGTGGTGGGCCTGATCTCCAACAACGACAAAGGCCTACCTGGGAATTTTGCTATCTGCCCCATCTGGTGCCAGGACAACACCTCCCCCTAATTCCCAAAAACTAAGGAGTGATTGGGACTTTAGGGGGGCACAACAACAGAGGACTTACTCACCACGGGGTTTAAAGGGGGACTATGGGAGGGGGGGAAAACGGGTATAAATACCTGGGAGCCCACATCACCGAAGATCTCAATGGTCCAACACACTGACACTCTGGTGAGAAAGGCGAGGGAGCCCTTTACCACCTCAGGAAACTGGGGAATTTTAAAGTTCCGGAGGACCCTTCGTCCTTCTACTTGGGCTTAGAGACTCCTGAAGGAAGCATCACTGCCTTTGGCAGCACTCGTAGGACAGGGAAAGGGTCTGCAGAGAGTAGTCGTTGCTGGGCCAATTTACTACACTCCCCAACCTGCAGGACTTTACACCAGGAGGGGCAGAAAACCAGGCTGCAGGTCAGAAGGATCCTCACCACCCAACAATGGCTGTTTTAGCTGCTGCGGGTCAGGGAAAACGCCTCCGTTCACGCTGCCAAAAAGGGACGGACAGAGTTTCTTTTCCCCGGTCGGACGTGAACTCTGGGCCCACCGGCCCCCCACCAAGACACACACCCGCCCCTTTATGGGCCACACACACCTTAGGGAAAAAACTAACCCTATTTTTAAAATTTATATTATATTATACATACAATTTTTTTCCCCTTTTTTTACTTTTTTTTTTTTATAAAAGTGCTTATTTTAAATATTGTGTTGTTTTTTATATAGAGCTCTTAAAAAAAAAAAAAATGACATTGTAAAAAATTGTGCCGGTTATTGTAATAGTGTGAACTGTTATTTTTGTTATTTTGCACATTTCTGCTAAGCATTGCCACTTTGCATTTCAAAACACACCTTGTGTGTATGGACAATTAAACTTCTTGAATCTCTTGAAAATTGAATCTTGCAAATTAGTTTTTAATTTTTTTTTTTTTGTTATGTAAAGTGAACACAAATCTTTAATTTTTTTGAACAAGAAAGTGACTCTTGAATAGAACATAAAAACTTGAGTACATTTTTTTTCAACCATTTTTTTTTAGTTATTAGCTAAAAATATATGCTGAGTGCACATGTATCTGTTGTTAATTGGCCTGAACTAATTGGCTATATCGGCTTTTTACATTTTTGTAAAAATTTAATCAAAAAACAAAAAATTTTTGACTTAACATAAAAATGTAGTCAAGTGAAAAATAAAGTTTTTTGTCATTTTTACAGTCTAAAATTTGTGTGGACTTTTCAATAAAATTTTGTGTCATGGTGGATTGGGGTTTTCATGTGGTGGAATCTACACGAGTTTTATAAATGAGGCCCCCTGGTTTCTCCAACAAGTCTGGATGGTGTTTACGACAAAACTTCATAACGTCGGTTGTGAAGTTATGGGGGGAAATGGCAGCAGCCCCAGATCAAAAAGTAGAACCACCCGGGGGGGGGGGGTGAGGGAAAGGGGAATAAGCAGGGCTGTCAATTTTCCCCCTGCAGACGAAAGGTAAAAAAGTTCCTGACTTGATGTGGATGTGACTTCACCAGGTAAGGATCCTACCAGGAGACATTACACGTTTCTTACCACTGAGCAAATCTGTTTGTCAAATCTCAATGCACTGTGGAGATTTGTCCATTGAAGTTTTTAAACAGCGGCTGAAGACTTCCTCTTTAGCCAGGCCTTTGGACCCAGCTGCTGAATTGTGGCCCTGTCCTTTTTTGCCTTTTTGTCCTTTGTCCTTTGTTTGTCTTATTGTCTTCCTACCTTTTAGCCTAGTTGTTATTTTTCTCACCTTATATAGTTCTTCTCTTTTCCATTGTTAAGTGCCTTGAGTACCATGAAAGGCGCTCTTAAATGAAAGTTGTTGTTATTATTAGGGTTAAAACCCCGGAGGGGTAGAACCCTATTGTTTTCCTATCGGTTTATTATTAGGGTTCAAACCCCAGAGGGGTAGAGCTGGAATGAGCTAAAACCATGAAACTTGGCCCAATAACTGGAAATGATGTGCAAATGCTTCCCAAGAAACATGAGCCCAATCGGCCAGATGGTGGCGCTGTAATTAAGGCCCAAAAGCGCAGTTTTGGAAAGGCCACGCCCCTCACACAGTGACTCCGATTGACTTGAAATTTGACACACAAGTCCAGCTCAATGTGCTCTACAAAAAAGCCTCAAGAACCACTGAAGTCCGCCTGACTAGATTCTCCGCCATTTTGAATTTTTTGAAAAACACATTTTTTACATCTCCTAATCCGTAGGTCCGATTGCTACCAGATTTTCTGTGGAGCATTATTGGACCAAGCATATAAAAAGTTATATAAAACTTGTTGATATCTTATTTAGTTTTCAAGATATTGACCAATGAATTTCAAAAGGGCGTGGCTCAGCACATAAATAGACCAAAGTCAACAACGGTTAGGCCAATCATCACAAGAATTGCAGGATATGTCCACATAAGTACCTGAAACATACCCTGAAAGTTTAATTAACATCGACCACTAGGGGGCGCTACAAATGCAAAGAATGGGCATGACATAACACAAATCAGACTATAAAGAGGGAACATGAATGCACCGCCTCGCGTGATCTCACGTGATCTCATGGGGAAGTAGCTGTAAACAAAACTGAGACTGACATGATGAAACTGGTGCAACTTGCTTCACTAATGCTTTGCAGTGAGAAAGCATCACTGTCTCCTCAAATGCCCCTATATTGCAACACGTACGGTAAAAGACGTTTCCATTCGTTCCCGCCCACTCATTAGGTCAAATAAAGCAGAGACATAAAGCAGGCAAACATAAAACGGGAAAATATTTACATTTTAATCCAATCAGAGGACAGAATCAAATGCATCCAGTGTACATTGCAACCAATAAAATAGTTTCAATGCTGTGACTTGTGTTACCTTGTTTACAGTAAGTCTGTTTGAGCCGTTGAACTAACTAACCTTCACTAGCAATATTGCAAATATGCTTCTGCAAACATGTCAAAAGAACCAGTGGATAAGAAAATATAGTCAAACAAACTGAACTTCAACGTTAATAATGTTACATCCCTGACGTCCACAGCTCCGTTGGAGCCTGGCCCTCCACTAGAACCAGCGCAGTGGCAGCCAGAAGAACCCCAAAGCAGCAACCCTGTGCCCGCTGAGACTGTCAACCCGCCGGCATTGAACCGAAACAGGCTAGCGCTGGCTCCGACTGCCTGGAGGGTTGTTGTCGGGACATAGAGACGGGTAAAGCTGCACAGATAATTCTAGACAAAAAGGAGACCGCTAGATCGTTTGGCCAAAGAGAAAGGTACTTTAATGCAGATTGGTACAAAATAGAGAGTGGTTCATTCTTTGCTGCTGTCAAACAGTTTGTAACTTTCTCCAAATGTGGAGATGACGGCGTCCGCCAGCCTGTGGTGCAAGCAAGCTCTAGTTACTCCGCAGAAGTTGAGTGCGAGTCTCCGGTCTATCTACTGCTACACACACACACACACACACACACACACACACTCTTTTTGCCCCCCCGCACTTCTGAAATGAATAGGGCAACTTTTAGTGGAGGTCTATGGAGAATTCAGCCATATATACGAATGCCATAAATAAAGGGAGAGATTGAAATCAGTTGTTTCCACCCTGTAAATTGATCGGCTGAAAGCGTGTTCTACAGTGACTGTAAATCCCATACAGTAACAGTTAATGCGTCTCCTAGCAACCGTGGAAACATTTTGACATATATTCACAAGATACTTTCTTATTTCAATGAATTTGTTAAATAAAAATAATTTAGAAAATAAAATAATATTTTGTCATCAAATAATTATTTCTATAAGTTGTAACAGTTTTCTAAAAGCAATACGGCACTTGAGGTCTCCCTGGACACTCATGGTTAAATGGGGTTGCCTAGCAACGCTCTGAACCGTGACTGTATCCCCATACAGCCTACATCATTTTAGATTTTTTATTTTCTATTAACGTTAGACTTTATGTCTGATAGGGTAATAGTGTTGAACATTAGGATGGCGGAACCTTGTTTGAAAATCATTGCGTTTCAGTCGGATCAGTGTTACGGGAACACCGATTAAGCTTCAACTGTGGTTTAGCCTGATAGTTTCGAAGCATAAGTTGCCACAGCAACTCAGCTTGAACTATGCTGAGCTTGCTTTGTGGAACCGAATAAACCTGAAAATGAGCCAGACTAAGTGAAATAAGCCTGGATAAGTGGTAAACTCGCTTTGTGGAACACCCCTCCGGTGTTTCCTCCACTCAGTGTGTATGTGACATGTTACTACGAATCAGGGAGGCTTCACTTTGTCTTCATTGACTTCCACAGTAAAGTCAGAGAGGAGAAAGAGCACTAAAAGCTCTCCCTTGTGTTTCACATGTAGTGATGAAGGAGGATCATTATGTTTCCTTTGAACCCCAGGAGGAATCAAAACATCCATAAGTGACTGGTAATCCACCCTAAGATCCCATGAAGAAGTAGTGAAGGGTCCTGGTACCAGACGTCCTACCAAGACAGGTATAGAAGCGTATAGAAAAAAATATCGAGGACCTATTGTCATGCACAGTGAGGATTATGCAGGTGTTACATCATTTTAATGTTTCGTTTGTGCTATGTATTATCTATTTTTCACTGTGTCACTGTGTGAGGGGCGTGGCCTTTCCAAAATTGCGCTTTTGGGCCTTAATTACAGCGCCACCATCTGGCCGATTGGGCTCATGTTTCTTGGAAGCATTTGCACATCATTTCCAGTTATTGGGCAAGTTTCATGGTTTTAGCTCATTCCAGCTCTACCCCTCCGGGGTTTGAACCCTAATAATAAACCGATAGGAAAACAATAGGGTTCTACCCCTCCGGGGTTTTAACCCTAATAATAACAACAACTTTCATTTAAGAGCGCCTTTCATGGTACTCAAGGCACTTAACAATGGAAAAGAGAAGAACTATATAAGGTGAGAAAAATAACAACTAGGCTAAAAGGTAGGAAGACAATAAGACAAACAAAGGACAAAGGACAAAAAGGCAAAAAAGGACAGGGCCACAATTCAGCAGCTGGGTCCAAAGGCCTGGCTAAAGAGGAAGTCTTCAGCCGCTGTTTAAAATCTTCAATGGACAAAAAAATATAAGATAGATAGATCGATACTTTATTGATCCCCGGGGGTGAAATATTCAATTCAAAATGTACTAAACATGTATGGAGGGTTAAATGTGACTATTGAATATTAAATGTGAATATTAAATAAATAAATAAATAAATAATAAATCTTGCTGATACCTTATTTAGTTTTCAAGATATTGACCAATGAAGTTCCAAAGGGTGTGGCTCATTACATAAATAGACCAAAGTCAACAACCGTTGGGCCAATAATCACAAAACTTGCAGGATATGTCCACAAAAAGTACCTGGAACATACCGTGAAAGTTTAATTAAATCGACCACTAGGGGGCGCTACAAATGCAAAAAAAATGGGCATGGCATAACACAAATCAGAATATAAATCAGAAATTGTTTGTCCAATCATTACAAAACTGCAGGATATGTTTCATAACAATGTTGAACCACGTGTGTAAAATTATTTTGAAATGGCTCAATAGGGGGCGCCACCAGTTCCAAACATTTGCATGGGCCTGGCGCAAATTTGGCCTTAAATCAATGACACTTTGTCCAAACATCACCAAACTTGGTGAACATTTTTAATTAAGCTGTTTAAACATGTCCACAAAATGTTTTTGAAATTGACCAATAGGGGGTGACGGCGTTGTCGATCAAGGGCGTCGGCCTTGGCGCAAATTGTGCCATAAATCAATGAGTTTGTCCAATCATGACAAAACTTGGTAGATATTTATGTTGAACTAAGTTTGTAAAATTATCTTAAAAATGGCCAATAGGGGGCGCTATAATTGTTTTTCCATATGGGCTTACAGTATAGTATTTTTCTGGGGCTTTTATGTTTAAACTGGGCTTTGTTATTTGAGAATGGAAGCCTCTGTCCTAGTGGCCTTGCTTACTTAAACATAAAGTTACGTGCATATATTTATTTGTGGAATTTATCTTCTTCTGTCACCCTGCATGCAGTTTGCAGTAACAAAAGGGTTTGAACCCGCAGAATTGCCGCTTGCGGCTATATTTCTGTAATTGTAATTCTGTCATATGTATTTTTTTCCTGTCCACTTTGAAACAAAAGTGAACTTTGTAAAGCTTTTAAACAGAAACTACCAACTAAATCGATTTATTTTGAACTGATTGTGCACCAAAAGACAAAGTGCAACAGGTCAAATGGAGAGAATACTTACTTATAGCCACTGGAAGCAGCAGAAACAATATCTGATGTTTAGATCAGGTTGTTCCTTCCAGTCATTGGCAGCAGGACGCTGGAAAGAGTTACAGTCAAGAAAAACAGAAAAACACATTTAAGTTCAAAGGAATAAAAGGGATGTTGAAGACAAAGAAGGGAATCACCCTGGGCTCTGACCTCGCTGAAGATATTCAGACTTATCCACGTACTGTGTGTTTGTAGTGAAGGGGTAGATATGATTAGACATTAGAACAAACTTTACCAATTACTTTACCAATTACCTTGTGTGGTCTGGATGGTTAAGTCATCTTACAATACCCACATGTCTAAAACACTGGAGGAGATGAATCTTTAACCATAGTGGAAAATTCAATAATTGACCTTCTGAGTTGAAAGTTTCCTCTGATCTTACCAGGGAGCAACGATGGCGGCTCCTAAAAACCAGCTCTTGAGAACACTGGAGGATTTGAAAGAAGAAGAGCTCAAGAGGTTCAAGTGGTTCCTGCAGCAGGCTGACATCCTGGAAGACTACCCAGCCATCCCAACATGTCGGCTGGAGAAGGCAGACAGGCCTGACACAGTGGATCAGATGGTGAAGATCTATGGTCTTCCTCGAGCTCTGGAGGTGACCAAGAAGGTTTTGATGGAGATCAACAGGAATGATCTAGTGCAGAGTTTGTCAAACACCAGCTTGGAACCCAAAGGTGAGTCGTAGGATGATAGAAATAGGGACATGTGAAACAATGGAACTGTGATTATTGTCAGTTTATGTCATGCAGATGTCAGAAAAACAGATAAACATCCAAGTTTTCAAAGGTCTATTTTTTTTAACAATTTAAAAATACTAAACTTTATTGATCCTGCAAAGGTGAGATTCCCAGGTTTCCCTCTAATTGGTGTGCAGGGTCAGTATCTTGCTCAGACAGTAGGTCTGACCACATGGGAGATTGGAAACCCACTGAAAACCCAAATGTTGGCTAATAGAGATAATTTTCTGTCAAATTAAAACTGAATTGTTGAAATTTATGTGGAAGGATTAAATGAAAATAACAGAAGTATTCAGTTTTCAACCCCTTTGCTTCATTCAGGGGAAGTTGCCATATTAGTAAAAATGTGTTCAACATTTGGGATTACCGTTACTCAGATGTCATATTTACATTACATTTAGTAATTCTGAACATTGGTTTCTTTTCAAGTGTTTTTTTAACTTGTCTTTCTGAGAGTCCCTTCACTAGATTTTAATGGGACTTAGAGGATCTTAGGGTGGAGGGTGGACTCTCCATCACAATACTGAAACACATATGGCTCACATATGGTTCATATATGAACGACATTACAGTCCAGGTCTTGAAAATAAAAATCATCCATTTCCAATCATTATGGTTGAAAATACAGAAGGTGAAGTTTCAGTGTGTTTTTCTATTTTTTACTACAGAAATTAACAGGAAAAACTGAGTAACTACCTTCAGTATTTTCACAAACAGCGATGGGAGGGTGATGATTTATATTTTCTATGAAAAACACTGATCATAGTTGTGCACAATATAACAATAATAATAGTGCCTTCTTCATGACAAGTATGATGCATCCTCGTACGTGTTGCATCACCACTGTATTCATAATAGGCTGTTATACAATCATTACCAATACATGGGTATTGTCTGAAAGGTTTTCTCCAAAGTAGCTTACACAAACTAACATAAAAAACAGCAGAAAATGAGAAAAGGTCCAACTAGCTGCTTGGTTACGGCAAAATTGTCAATAGATTTCATGGTGTTGGGAAATCATATACATATATAATTTAGTAGTAGTGTACAGTAGTAGTAGTAAAAGTACAAAGTACATTTACCAGGAAATGTATTCCTCATACTTACTGTAACATCCTCTCAATAATGCATCTGTTTTTTATTCATTCAGAGACTCTTGCCGAGTGCCAGCGTAAAGTCAAATCTAATCTGAAGGAGAAGTTTCAGTGTTTGTTTGAGGGGATCGCTAAAACAGGAAACCCAACACCTCTGAATCAGATCTACACAGAGCTCTACATCACAGAGGGAGGGAGTGGAGAGGTCAATGATGAACATGAGGTCAGACAGATTGAAACAGCATCCAGCAAACCAGCCACATCAGAAACAACAATCACATGTGAAGACATCTTTAAACCCTTACCTGGAAGAGAGAAACCAATCAGGACAGTGATGACAAAGGGAGTGGCTGGCATCGGTAAAACAGTCTTAACACAGAAGTTCACTCTGGACTGGGCTGAAGACAAAGCCAACCACGATATACACTTCACGTTTCCATTCACTTTCCGAGAGCTGAATTTGCTGAATGCCAAAAACTTCAGCTTGGTGGAACTTCTTCATCACTTCTTCAGTGAGACCAAAGAAGCAGGAATCTACAGCTTTGACAAGTTCCAGGTTGTGTTGATCTTTGACGGTCTGGATGAGTGTCGACTTCCTCTAGACTTCCAGACCAACGAGATCTGGACTGATGTTACAGAGTCAACCTCAGTGGATGTGCTGCTGACAAACCTCATCAAGGGGAAGCTGCTTCCCTCTGCTCGCCTCTGGATAACCACACGACCTGCAGCAGCCAATCAGATCCCTCATGAGTATGTTGACATGGTGACAGAGGTGAGAGGGTTCACTGACCCACAGAAGGAGGAGTACTTCAGGAAGAGATTCAGAGATGAGGAGCTGGCCAGCAGAATCATCTCCCACATCAAGACATCACAAAGCCTCCACATCATGTGCCACATCCCAGTCTTCTGCTGGATCACTGCTACAGTTCTGAAGGATGTGTTGAGAACCAATGAGAGAGGAGAGATGCCCAAGACCCTGACTGAGATGTACATCCACTTCCTGGTGGTTCAGTCCAAACAGGGGAATGTCAAGTATCATGGGAAAGCTGGAACAGATCCACACTGGAATACAGAGACCAGCAAGATGATTCTGTCTCTGGGAAAACTGGCTTTTGAGCAGCTGGAGAAAGGCAACCTGATCTTCTATGAAGCAGACCTGACAGAGTGTGGCATCGATATCAGAGCAGCCTCAGTGTACTCAGGAGTGTTCACACAGATCTTTAAAGCGGAGCGTGGGCTGTACCAGGACCAGGTGTTCTGCTTTGTCCATCTGAGCATTCAGGAATTTCTTGCTGCTGTTCATGTCTTTATGTCATTCATCACCACTGGTGACAATCTCCTGTCAGAACCACAATCAACATCCTGGATGTCTACACGTGTAACAAACAAATCTAAAGTAAAACACTTCTACCAGAGTGCTGTTGACAAGGCCTTGCAGAGTCCAAATGGACGCTTGGACTTGTTCCTCCGCTTCCTCCTGGGTCTTTCATTGGAGAACCATCAGACTCTCCTACGAGGCCTGCTGAAACAGACAGGAAGTAGCTCACAGACCAATCAGGAAACAATCCAGTACATCAAGGAGAAGATCAGGAAGAATCCCTCTCCAGAGAAAAGCATCAATCTGTTCCACTGTCTGAATGAGTTGAACGACCATTCTCTAGTGGAGGAGATCCAACAGTACCTGACATCAGGAAGTCTCTCCACAGACAAACTCACTCCTGCTCAGTGGTCAGCTCTGGTCTTCATCTTACTGTCATCACGAGAAGAGCTGGAGGTGTTTGACCTGAAGAAATACTCTGCTTCAGAGGAGGGTCTTCTGAGGATGCTGCCAGTGGTTGAAGCCTCAAATAAATCAGTGTAGGTGAAATGATAACTGAATGCATTGAATATATTAAATGTGACATTTTTCACAGAGGAAAAATATTCATAAAGTTCTTGTCTTTATCACAAATTCTTCTTCAGGCTGAGTGGCTGTTGGTTGTCAGAGAGAAGCTGTGAAGCTCTGGCCTCAGTTCTCAGCTCCAAGTCCTCCAGTCTGAGAGAGCTGGATCTGAGTACCAACCATCTGCAGGATTCAGGAGTGAAGCTGCTCTCTGCTGGACTGGGGAGTCCACACTGTAGATTGGACACTCTCAGGTTAGATCACTTTATGATATTGTGTAACAATGTAACTATGAAATGCTGTGTTTTAAGTCTGTGTTTGGTGTGTTTTATCAGTAGTCAAATACACCGATCAGCCATAACATTAAAACCACCTGCCTAATATTGTGTAGGTCCCCCTAGTCCTGCCAAAACAGCTCTGATCCGTCGAAGCATGGACTCCACAAGACCTCTGAAGGTGTCCTGTGGTATCTGGCACCAAGACGTTAGCAGCAGATCCTTTAAGTCCTGTAAGTTGTGAGGTGGGGCCTCCATGGATCGGCCTTGTTTTTCCAGCACATCCCACAGATGCTCGATCGGATTGAGATCTGGGGAATTTGGAGGCCAAGTCAACACCTTGAACTCTTTGTCATTGTGGCAGACTGTGGGATGTGGTTGAGCCGTTGGCTGGGTGCGTGGTGCGGAGTCGGGCGGACAGGCGGGTTCACCCTGCCCCGACACCGGCTTTGGCAGATCGTGACTGAGTGGGGACGGGCAGCGGGGAAGTTGCCTAATATGTGTATTCTCTATGTATGTTTCAGTGAGCAGGGACACGCTAGCAGAGCGTGTCGTGTAGCCAGAGAGAGAGCTAGAGATACTGAACCCGCGGTGAGCGGAGGAGGGCGAGGGAGCTCGTGTCTTGTTGTATTTATTTGTGTATGTTTATTTGTGAGGACAGTAATGAAGTCGGCGTTGCCGCCCTGCCCAAATACTCCCTGTCTCAGCCTCTGTCTCAGCCCGGTAGTAGCAGCTTGGATACAGTCATCTTCCTCAAACCATTCCTGAACATTTTTTGCCATGTGGCAGGGCCCATTATCCTGCTGAAAGAGGCCACTGCCGTCAGGGAATACCATTGCCATGAAGGAGTGTATTTGGTCTGCAACAATGTTTAGGTAGGTGGTACGTGTCAAAGTAACATCCACATGAATACCAGGACCCAAGGTTTCCCAGCAGAACATTTCCCAGAGCATCACACTGCCTCTGCCGGCTTGCCTTCTTCCCATAGTGCATCCTGGTGCCATCTCTTCCCCAGGTAAACGTCGCACATGCACCCGGCCGTCCACATGATGTAAAAGAAAACATGATTCCTCAGACCAGGCCACCTTCTTCCATTGCTCCATGGTCCAGTTCTGGTGCTCACATGACCATTGTAGGCGCTTTTGGCACTGGACAGGGGTCAGCATGGGCACTCTGACCGGTCTGCGGCTACGAAGCAGCAAGCTGTGATGCACTGTGTGTTCTGACAGCTTTCTATCATAGCCAGCATTAACTTTTCAGCAATTTGTGCTACAGTAGCTATTCTGTGGGATCAGACGAGACGGGCTAGCCTTCGCCCAATGAGCCTTGGGCACCCATGACCCTGTCGCCGGTTCACCGGTTCTCCTTCCTTGCACCACTTTTGGTAGGGGACATAACCACTGCATTTCCGGGAATTTTCCCCCCAAGACTGCCGTTTTGGAGATGCTCTGACCCAGTCTCTAGCCATACAATTTGGCCCTCGTCAAAGTTGCTCAGATCCTTAGCTTGCCCATTTTTCCTGCTTCCAACACAACTTCAAGAACTGACTGTTCACTTAAATACTGTATGATAACCCAAGCATTCGTTTTTCTTCCTATTTTTTCTCTACTCTAGGTGACAATGGTGTAAATGGGCCACTCAGTTCATTTAGTGCTACTACAGTAAAACAATTTATTAAATTTAAAAACAATTATTGCCATCCTGCCCAGTTGTTCCTTTGTATGATTTGGGGGCTTCCTTCCCCAATTCCAACTGTCCCCTGCCTTTGACTCACAGTTTTCCCTTGGGTTTTTTTAACCTTCTTTGGGTGCTCTCCTTTGGTTTTTGGGGTTTTGTTTGTACATTTTCACTTTTCTGTAAAAACCTGTTTTGTTTAAATAATTTCATTTATATTTAAATTTCAGGGGGTGATGTGTTTTGGGTTTGTAAATTGTACATTGTATATGTCTGATCTTAAAAGAACTAAATTTTAAAATTATTAAAGAAAAATTTCAGGAAGGTTTTAAAAGGAAAATTTTAAAAAAATAAGTACTCTTCACCACAACTTATTCTTAATTGATGGCTGCACGAGGAAGAAAGGGAAACCTCTGGTAACTAGCTCCAGATCCTCCCACTTAATCCTGGGCCCGAGTCCGCCCGCGATTCAGGAGGAAGCTGTCTCTGCCTCAGCTCAGCTCGGATCCTCCAATCTGAGGACTGGACCTGGAGTCAAAATTGGGTTCAGGAGGGCTGCCCTTTGGGTTTTTACTGGGGGTTAATGTTGACTGAAAAGGGCTTATTAATTAAATTGCCTTATTAGTACCTTTTCGGTTTGTAGTTTGTGGCGTTGAAATGTCCCGCTTAAAATGAGACTATATTTTATTAACTAAATCTTATAAATGTAACCAAATTTCCCATTTCCTGCCCAACCACTTCAAATGACCTGTCGCCGTTTAAACATCGTTTTTCCTTCCTTTTCCCTACTTTGGTACAGGTTTAAAATGCCACGCCCACTCCCAGCAAGACTTGCCGTTTTCAATGCTCTGACCCAGTTCTTGTCTAACCTCTCTTTGCTTCTCCTTGTTAATTTTGCTCAGATCCTTCACTTCATTTTTCCTCTGTTTCTTCACAACCATCACTTCCTTGACTGTTCACTTATAATCCCTTATGACTAACAATGCTTGTTTTTGTTCCTATTTGTCCCACTCTAATGTCAATGGTGTAAAATGGCACCATATAGTACTTACAGAAAACAATTCAA
This sequence comes from Hoplostethus atlanticus, assembly GCA_034670405.1. NCBI lineage: Eukaryota > Metazoa > Chordata > Actinopteri > Trachichthyiformes > Trachichthyidae > Hoplostethus > Hoplostethus atlanticus. Next base: position 32,390 of record JAXDDX010000405.1, on the reverse strand, counting down.
TAAAAGAATACAGATGTCTTTAACCTGCATGGTAATTACTTTTTTATTAGTTACTTGCTTCACACAGTCATTTTCAGACCCTCTTTTTTATTGGGGGTAAACCCCCTGAATCCAGTCATTTCCTTGACTGTTACTTATTAATCCTTCAGATGAGGGCTGAACTGTCGTGGTTGTTTGGGTTTGTGACATTGGTCAATCAGTCGACCCTGTCTAAAGAGCCTGACACTAGTAAAAATAACTTCATTCATATTTAAATACTGCTCTTGCTGACAGTACACTGTAGACTGGAGACTCATTCAGTTTAGATACTGCCTTCATGAGGCCTCACCTTTTGGTTTTAATCTTGTGGCGGTAGCTGACTGTAAAAGGAGACCTATCTTTTAAACTAAACATTATATTAATACTTTAACAGAATTAATGTATTCTTAGACTGAGGGCTGTCACTTTCAAAACTGCTTCACAGCTCTCAACCCTCATTCCTTCTAATTTATGACCCCATCCTCACTTTAAAGCCTTTAACTAATATAAATGAGCCTCAACAGCTGCAGATTTCCCAGGTAGTACAAGATCATCCTTTGTCTGATGGAATCTACCGACACTGTAAAAGTCACTAATTTGACCATTTCTCATTTTACACTTTCTTCATACAGATTTGGGCATGAATTACTCTTCCTAAATCAGATCATGATTCATCTTGTGTATGCTATCAAAGATAAAGGTCTAATTAAATGTCAAACTTACCCTTTCCTCCCCTAGAATGTTTAATTCTATTATAATTAATGGCAGGAGTAGTGACCATCCTTACCAAAACCCATAAACAGATCTCTTCACAACTCATTCTTCTTCAGGTAGAGTCTGTCAGCTTTGAGAGAAGCTGTGAAGCTCTGGCCTCATTACTCCAAGTCCTCCAGTCTGAACCTCCTGAGTAACAACGACATGCAGGATTTCAGGAGTGAAGCTGCCTCTCTGCTGGCTGGGAGTCACATACTGTAGACAGACTCTCATTACACACTTTAGATATAGGTCAGTGTAACTATGAAATACTCTTTTAAGTCTATTGGATCATAGTCAATCTCTGTTGATTCTAATAAATGTCTCATACTTAAATACTGTAATTAACACTATTATTTGTTTTTCCTATTTCTATTTAGGGGAAATGGGGTAAAAATGGCCCCCATCGTTTGGGTTATACCAAACAACTGTGTATTATTCAAACATTATTACCATGTATATTTTTCAGGTGCCAAGCTATTGTAGCCTCATCACGCTGACAGAGAGAAAAGGGCAGGAGGCTTAGGGCCAGCAGTTCTGCACATGACAGAACAACAGTGCTAGTTAACTGGCCCTGAGAACAACAAGACAAGGTCAGGAAGTGGCTGAGCTTAGCGACCGGCAGCCGTGACAGACAGAGACAAGGCAGGAGGGCAGAGTTAAGGGCCAGCAGTGCAACAGACAGAAACAAGCGGAGGAGGTGGAGTTAATGGATCAGCATCCATGACAGACAAGACAAGCACAGGGGGAAAGTTAAACGGCAGGGCGCGATTTAAACTGAGACAACAGAGGCGATTAACGGGGCCAGCAGTGCCTCACAGACAACATAGCAGAGGGCGGGTAATGGCCACTCCAACTTTGTGAACACAGAACAACTTCGACAGACAGAGACAAGGCAGGAGGGCGGAGATAGCGAGCCAGCAGGCCGCGACAGACAGAGACAAGGCAGGAGGGCGGAGGTAGCGAACCGGCAGGCCGCGATCGACAGAGACAAGGCAGGAGGGCGGAGTTAGTGATCCGGCAGGCCGTGATAGACAGAGACAAGGCAGGAGGACGGAGTTAGTGAGCCGGCAGGCCGTGACAGACAGAGACAAGGCAGGAGGGCGGAGTTAACGGGCCATCAGGCCGCTTTATTTGCACCACAGCAGAATTATTCGACCCGGTCTTGACGGACGGTCGCTGCTACTCTCTCTGCTCCACAGTCCGACTCGATCCTCACGATCTCCTGTCGAACTGATGCACTCAGTCAGGCTCTCCCTCTGACGCACACACATGCACTGTGGACGCGGATACTCTCCATCACATGTCTGAGTGAAGCCATACTACAAATACTTTTTGCCATATTTCCTACTTTTGGCTTTTCCCCCCGATTATAAACTGCTCCGTTTTTTCTTTCCTCAACACTGCACATTCACAGCCCGATATCAGCTTCCAGCACGGTTCATACGTAGAGATTGAAGTCAAAGTTCAAAATATTTTTGTGTGCTATTACAATAGAGATAGGTAGATAGATTATTTATTGTCCTCCATGCAGGAAATTTGTTTCCAAAGTCTATACGCAGTCTTTCTGTGGGTCATAACCTGCTGTTGGTGCTTCTCCTTTGTTGATTTTCTCATTACATCTCTTCACTTTCATCCTGTCATCTTCGTGTCGGGGAAATTCTTCTATCTGAAAGAGAGTCGCTGAGTCTCAGAAGAATTAATCAGTATAGATGCCATGAATCAATGCTTTATTTCATGCAGCATGGGAAAGGTTCACCTCAGTGATGAAGCGCAGTTCTCACTGAGGTACAGAAATGCAGAGTCTCTTATACAGTGAAACAAACAATTCCAAGGTGTGTGTGGGTGATTATAATGGAGCCCAAATCCATATGGCTATACATAACTTCCTCACTCCCAGGAAGTAAGCATACCATATTCTGTTTGGATAGTACTCGTTGGTGTACCCCATCTGGGACAGACACATAATTCACTTGGGGCCTTGCCCTTCCCACAGTGAGTGCCCCATTGTGTAACATACAGATGCTTCCTACAGCATTTAGCAAATACGCATTGATTCCTACAGTACTTATAAGAGGTATGAGGCACAGTTACTTATAAATGTTCCCATCACAATAATAAAGCAAGCTATATTTTCTCCACATGGGCAGGGAGGTAAGAGGGACTATCCTGTAACCAGAACATCACATGATCTCTTCATCACTTATTCTTCTTCAGGCTGAGAGTCTGTCAGCTGTCAAAGAGAAGCTGTGAAGCTCTAGCCTCAGTTCTCAGCTCCAAGTCCTCCAGTCTGAGAGAGCTGGACCTGAGTAACAACAACCTGCAGGATTCAGGAGTGAAGCTGCTCTCTGCTGGACTGGGGAGTCCACACTGTAGACTGGAGACTCTCAGGTTAGATCACTTTATGATAGTGTGTAACAGTGTAACTATGAAATGCTGTGTTTCTCATTCTTTAAATACTGTATGATAACAATGTATTAGTTGTTCTTCCTATTTCCTCTACTCTAGGAGTCAATGGGGTAAAATGGGCCACTCAGTACATTTGGTGCTCCTATAGTAAAACAATTGTGTATTATTTCAAACAATTATTGCCATGTATAGTTTATGATGCATGAAATATTTTCAGTGTCCAATAACAAAATCTACCCAGGGTAAATTTGTGTATGTTTTGTGGCACTCTGCTCTGGAGAGGCTCTCTACTTCTGTGTAAAAGACGCTGAGACCCAGGTTTCAGGTGCAAAACACAAAGTGTTCTGGCAGTCATTGTCTTTGGGGCCACCTAGTGGTGGTTTGATGTAAACCTGGACTGGTGATTTGTTTTTGTCGCTATAGTTACTGGTAACCTCAGACCTTAGTTCAGGAATAGGAAGTGAGTCATCAGTCTCTTCATATGCTTCCGATGGGATGACAGGTTAAAGTTCTATCCTTATCCATCCTGAATTGGGTTGCTACCAGTGTTGGGCAGTAGCGTCGCTACAAGTAGTGGCATTACTAGTTTAACTGCATTTCTCAGTAGCGTGGTGGTAGGTTTTCTGAATCAAATAACTTTTCAGTAACGAAGCTCTTTTATTGATCAAGTAGTGCGGTAGCGTCCACACAAGCTACATTTTCCCAAGCATTTCTGAAGCTCAAGCGCAGCGGAGCTTTCTGCTGGTCTGAACTAAAACTGCTAAGGATCAGTAAGTAACGCCACCGCCATACACGGACCTGTATGTGCAGCCGACAGAAGCACTTCCGTATGACGGTGACATCACGTACCAATCCTTGGGCTGATGCCTGCGACTTGTCTGCTGCAGGGGAATACAGACCCGCGACCTTGGGTTTACTTGATGGAAAGATGGCAGAGGGGGAGGACGGAGAGGAATTGATCCCGAGGGAGCTAATACATGAGTTTAAGTTAAACAACAGAGACAAATTATGTGTTCAAGTGCTTACTATGCAACCCCAAGAAGAAGCTGCTCTCAACTTCCAAGACCTCAAACACTAATTTAATAAACAATTGAACTGAACATTTTTTGCCTGCCTATCTGTTTGACTGACCAGCATTGACTTGGAATGAAGTTGGTTCAATGTAAAAAAAAAAAATAATGAAATAAATAGCTTCGATGTAGTAAACTACTTTTGCCATGTTGCTGTAGCTTAGCTTGCTACATTTCTCTGGGGGTAGCTTCAGTGTAGTGAAGCTTAATTTAATGTAGAGTAACTGGTAGCCCTCAAAATATGGCCCTACCACTCAGCCACAACAGGGAAGGTATGAATTAAATACATTATTACAGAATGTAAATGTAGTGTTAGTTTGGGGGCTAGTGGCACATTTTGCAAAACTGCTTCACACAGCAACTCAGAACCTCAGTTCTTCTAAGTTCATGACCCCATACTCTACTTTATAAAGCCTTTAACTAATATATAATGACGCCTCAACAGCTGCAACTTCCATGTAGATACAAGAATCATCTTTGTCATGATGAAATCACCTGACACAGTAAAAGTCACATGTTTTGACCAGTTCTCTTTTACCACATTCTCCATCACAGATCCAGGGACATGAATTACTCTTCCTAAATCAGTGATCACATGATTCATCTTGTGTATGGCTGTCTAGATACAAGAGGTGGCTCAACTTACCCATGGGTCAACTTACCCTGTCCTCCCCTATTTGTTTAATTCTATTATAATGATGGGCAGGGAGGTAAGAGGGACCATCCTGTAACCAGAACATCACATGATCTCTTCACCACTCATTCTTCTTCAGGCTGAGTGTCTGTTGGCTGTCAGAGAGAAGCTGTGAAGTTCTGGCCTCAGTTCTCAGCTCCAAGTCCTCCAGTCTAAGAGACCTGGACCTGAGTACCAACGACCTGCAGGATTCAGGAGTGAAGCTGCTCTCTGCTGGACTGGGGAGTCCACACTGTAGACTGGACACTCTCAGGTTAGTGTTCCTCAACCTGGTCAACACATGACCAGTTAAATCCTGCTGTACATGCATGTTACCATCAGTCAGTAGATTCCTACCCTGTGGGGGATTTCAGACCAGTTGTTATACCAACATTTACCACTACTTTCTAACCAGTGAATTACTCTCCATGAGGATATTTCATTATTTCCTCTCCTTGCTGGCTCTGTTATAAAGACCTAAAATATCAGAAAGGACTCTGCAGCAAATTCATCAGATAACTTCAATACTGGACGTAGGGAGACTACGATGGTGCGGCCGCACCATCGTAGCATCCCGACGCGGCTATGGTGGTGGCTGGGGACTTTAATAGGGCGAACCTAAAAAAAGTCATGCCGAACTTTCATCAGCACATTACGTGTGCTACCAGAGGGGAAAGAACATTGGACCACTGCTATGCACGGTTCAAGAGAGGCTACAAGGCTGTCTCTCTCCCTCCGTTCGGCAAATCAGACCATGCCGCCATTTTCCTGCTACCGGAGTATAAACAAAGGATAGCACGGGAAGCGGTAGTGAGGAGGGACGTAAAGCAGTGGTCTGACCAATCAGAGGCCGAGTTACAAGACGCTCTGTGTGACGTCGACTGGGACATGTTCCAATCCAGTTCCAGGGACGTCAGCGAGTTTACGGATGTAGTTACAAGCTTCATAGCAACGCTAGCCAACACCATCGTCCCCACAGTAAAAGTTAGGTCCTTTCCTAACCAAAAACCGTGGGTTGATAGATCCATCCGCGACGCTTTGAACGCCCGTACTGCTGCCTATAATTCCGGTCTTGTATCCGGCAACATGGACGAGTACAAGGCGGCGTCCTATGGACTGAGAAGGGCGGTGAAGGAGGCCAAGAGGAGGCCAAGAGGAGGTACAGAGACAGAGTGGAGTCGCAGATGGAGCTGCGCGACACCAGACGCCTATGGCAGGGGCTACGGACTATAACTGACTACCAGGGCAGACCCCCCGCAATTGTGAGTGCCAACGCATCTCTAGCGGACGACCTGAACTCATTTTATGCAAGGTTTGAGGCTAGCAATAACAGCGCTAGCTCGCCAGCTAACAACAACACTGTTAGCGTAGCCAAAGTGAGTTCTACTGCTAGGGATGAACACACACTCTCTGTGACTGAGCACAGTGTGAGGAGGGCTCTGACGAGGGTGAACACCAGGAAAGCTGCAGGTCCAGATGGAATATCTGGGCGAGTACTGAAGACCTGTGGTAATCAGCTAGCTCCAGTGTTCACCACAATATTCAACCTCTCCCTGGCTGAGTCCGTGGTCCCCGCCTGCTTTAAGAGATCCACTATTGTCCCTGTGCTTCTCCAGCATGCTTGAATGACTACCGACCGGTGGCCCTCACCTCGGTGGTCATGAAATGCTTCGAGAGGCTGATAAAGGACTACATATGCGCCTTCCTCCCCTGCTCCATGGACCCGCTGCAGTTCGCTTATCGTCCAAACAGATCCACAGATGATGCTGTCTCCCAGGTACTGCACACCACACTCTCTCATCTTGACAGCCGGAAGGGGGGCTATGTGAGACTTCTGTTCATTGATTATAGTTCAGCTTTCAACACCATAGTCCCCACCAGACTGGCTGACAAGCTGATTGAGCTGGGACTGAACACTCCCCTGTGTGCTTGGATCCTGGACTTCCTGACCGCCAGGCCCCAGGTGGTCAGGGTGGGCAGACACACCTCCAACCCCCTCACCCTGAACACAGGATCCCCCCAGGGTTGCATCCTCAGCCCCCTACTGTACTCCCTGTACACACATGACTGTGTGGCCAGGTTCAGCTCCAACTCCATCATCAAGTTTGCAGATGACACAGTGGTGGTGGGCCTGATCTCCGACGACGAGAAGGCCTACCTGGAGGAAGTCGCTGACCTGTCACTCCGGTGCCAGGACAACAGCCTCCTCTTGAATGTCACCTAAACTAAGGAGCTGATTGTGGACTTTAGGAGGGCACAACAACAGAGGACGTACTCACCATTGGGGATTAATGGGACTACTGTGGAGAGGGTGAGCAGGTATAAATACCTGGGAGTCCACATCACCGAAGATCTTACATGGTCCACACACACTGACACTCTGGGGAGAAAGGCAAGGCAGCGCCTTTACCACCTAAGGCAGCTGAGGAAATTTAAAGTCTCTCGGAGGATCCTTCAGTCCTACTCTGGAGCTGTAGAGAGCATCCTGACAGGAAGCATCAGTGCCTGGTTTGGCAACAGCTCTGCTCTGGACAGGAAGGCTCTGCAGAGAGTAGTGCGCTCGGCTGAACGCACTATTGGAACTACACTCCCCACCCTACAGGACTTATACACCAGGAGGTGCAGAACCAGAGCCTGCAGGATCATGAAGGATCCTCACCACCCCAACAACGGACTGTTTCAGCTGCTGCGGTCAGGCAAGCGCCTCCGTAGTCATGCTGCCAAAACAGAGAGACTGAGACGGAGTTTCTTTCCTCAGGCCATCAGGACTGTGAACTCTGACCTCACCAGGACCCCCACCAAGACCCACACAACTGCCCTCTTATGCACACACACACACACACACACACACACACACACACACACTTAGGTAGCGACTACACATAATTTATATTATATTACATATACACAAACTCCTCATATTTTACTATATTCTTATAGTGCTCTTACTGTTATACTGTAAATATTGTGTTGGTTGTTTGTTATTGTAAATAGTGTGAACATGTTGCCCTTTGCACATTCCCGTTGAGCATTGCCACTTTCCATTTCACTGCACACCCTGTGTGTGTATGTGACAAATAAAGTTCTTGAATCTTGAATCAAATGAAAACACTCAACAGATCTTACTGTTGGTGTTTGAGACAGTCAAGTTTTTGTTCGACTTTTTCCAATGATTTTCATCAATAATTTCAGAGCAGTAATCAGAAACGTGTGTGTGTGTGTGTGTGTGTGTGTGTTTCCAGGCTGTCAGGCTGTCTGGTCTCAGAGGAAGGCTGTGCTTCTCTGGCCTCAGCTCTGAGCTCCAACCCCTCCCATCTGAGAGAGCTGGACCTGAGCTACAATCACCCAGGAGGCTCAGGAGTGAAGCTGCTCTCTGCTGGACTGGAGGATCCACACTGGAGACTGGAGACTCTCAGGTATGGAGAGGCTTGCTGCCAGGCAGAGGCAATGTCTTCTAGAGGGCTTAGAGCTGCAGATCAGACTGTCCAGATGTTCAACAGGAGTTATGACTGATTGTAGCCAACTTGCTACCACCGGGTTGTGACAGGCAAAGATAAGGCGGAGGCAGAGGGTTGGGGTTGGGCGGCACGTTGGGTTTATTGCAAAATTAAGTCACACACAAATCAATAGGGCTCCCTCACCCTGGTCCACTCACTGTGGCTCTGCACAGTCCTGCGTGCTTCCTTTCTCCTCCGGTCCCCTGCTCACTGCAAAACATATAGACAAAGACACACACACACACACACGTTAGTCCACTCAGACCTGATCCACCGCAGCTGGTATCGCAGGGCGAACCCGTCTGCCAGCCCGACTCCGCCTACTGCACCCAGCCAACGGCCCAACCACACACCCCAGTCTGCCACACACCCCCACCGCCCGACTTAGGCGGGGGAGCCGCCTTTCATGTGGTGGAGCCACTGCAGCGGGGCATCGTCCGAGCAGAGGGTGAAAGGGCGCCCCAGGAGGTTGTAGCGGAGGGTGCTGACCTCCCACTTGATGGCCAGGCACTCCTTCTCCACGGTGCTCGTGGCCCGCGAGCTTCCGGCTGATATACAGCACCAGTCAACCCCCTCCACCCGCTGAGACAAAACAGCCTCTGCCCGATGCGTCAGTGTGGAGGCAAAAGGGGAGAGAGAAGTCAGGCATGTGCAAAACAAATTCCCCACAGAGGGCTAATTTTACTCCCTCAAACTCCTGCTGGCACCGCTCCGTCCACTGGACCGAATCTGGCGCACCCTTTCGGGTTAAGTCGGTCAAGGGGCTGGTCAGCTCCGAGAAGCCCGGGATGAACCTCTGGTAATAGCCAGCCAGCCCCAGGAACCGATTCACCTCTTTTCTCGTCTTGGGTCTCGGGCCGGCCGCAACCACTGCGGTCTTATCTGTCTGGGGCCTTATCTTATCTGTTTTCCCTGGACTCTCGAGAAAAGGGAATCTGCCAGTAACGTTGCCCTACCGGTGTAGTAGCTTGTCGACCCGGGCATTGGGTAGGGGTCGAATTTTGACACATCGTTCACCCTGCAGTAGTCCACACAGAACTGGATAGACTGGCTACACCAGTCGCTGTTGGACTCTTCCATCACCCCCATCTCCAGCATGGCTTTCAATTCCGCCTGCACGACCTTACACTTATGCTCGGGCAGACGATACGGCTGGGTGCGTACTTTTTTCCCCGGGGGTGGTCTCTATGTTGTGGTGAATGAACGCTGTGCATCCTGGAAGGGGAGAAAACACATCGGCAAATCGCTGCTGTAAGGCGGCCATGTCTGCACTCTGGCCCGGTGAGAGATGGTTATCACAAAGGGTTGGAGTTTGATTGGCTGATTTTGGAACCTCCACTTTGGGCCCAGGGGATGGATGAACTGCCTCCTCCTGGGTGCAGGGATGGGGCGGGGCCCCCGCCCTGTGGTCCTCTGCCAGGGTGATGGCCGCGTCCAGGCTGGCAGGTCAGTGGCACTGAACCCAGGCGGCTGTGCGGGACGGGAGCCCCCCCAGGAACTTATCCAGCACCACCATGCCCACCACCTCGTCCATAGTGGAGGCCTCCGGCTGCAGCCAACGCCTTGCCGCGTCCCTCAGCTGGTAAGCGTAGGCGAAGGCCCGCCCAGCCTTCCCGCCCCGGAACCGAACCGGCAGGCTGTGGACACGAACTGTGCCTCCCCAGTGAGCAGGGAAGAGCCAGCTCCTCCGGGGTCCACCTGCACCCATCCGCCGACAGCTCGAAGGTGGTGAGGAAGGCCTCAGGCATCATCCTCGCCGGTCATCCGCTGGAGACTGACTGGAGCTGGGCCAGGCAGCCGATCTGCATGGTCCCGCAGAAGATCATGCAGCGCCCCGCAGTCCGCCGCCTGTGTCTGCGCCACAGCTAGGAGGGTCTGTGTTTGCTGCTGCAGGACCGCCGCCTGCGCATCCTGCATGGCTGCCAGATGGCCGACCAGGTTCTCCAGGGGAGATGGCTCTGTCCTGCGATCGTCTGCCATCCCGGACGACCCCCCACACAACTTGCTACCACCGGGTTGTGACAGGCAGAGATAAGGCGGAGACAGAGGGTTGGGGTTGGGCGGCACGCCGGGTTTATTACACAATTAAGTCACACACAAATCAATAGGGCTCCCTCACCCTGGTCCACTGCGGCTCTGCACAGTGCTTCATTTCTCCTCCTGCAAAACATATAGACAAACAAACACACACACACACACACGTTAGTCCACTCAGACCTTATCCGCCACAGCTGGTATTGGGGCAGGGCGAATCCGTCTGCCAGCCTGACTCCGCCTCCTGCACCCAGCCAACGGCCCAACCACACCCCCCAGTCTGCCACACTGATGTTGTATGGAAAGACATTCATAGGGAAAGTTATTAAATGTCCATGTTTCATGATCAAAGAGAATGTTCTGGTCTGACTGTCTTTACCCCCCCCCCCCAGGTTGGACCATGGTGGAGAGTGGAGGTTGAAATCAGGTCTGAGGAAGTGTAAGTGTGGATTTAGTTTGATTCATGAGAACAAAGAAACACATATTCAACTATTTAGATGGAAAGCCCATTTACACAGCAGGATGTGACTACTGAGGATGAAGATGACAGCTGATATAATGTGTCATCATGAAACTGTTGAATCAATAATAGACTGTTAATAAACCAACTAATAATCAGAACAGGTCTCAGATCAGAAACTGATGCTGTATTGTGTCTTGTTCTCCCCATCAGATGTCTGTGAACTCACACTGGACCCAAACACAGCACACAGAATCCTTTCTCTGTCTGAGGACAACAAGAAGGTGAGAGATAAGAGAATGAAGCAGCCATATCCTGATCACCCAGAGAGATTTGTCTACAGGGAACAGGTGCTGTGTAGAGAAGGTCTGACTGGGCGCTGTTACTGGGAGGTGGACAGGAAAGGAGTGGCTGATATAGGAATGACATACAGAGGAATCAGAAGGAGAGGAAGAGGTGTTGACTGTTGGATTGGAGGGAATGACAAATCCTGGAGTCTGGACTGCTCTGGTGATTATAGTTACTCTGCCGCTCACAATAACATTTCAACAGACATATCTATCGCCCCCTCCTCCTCTGACAGAGTAGGAGTGTATCTGGACTGGCCTGCTGGCACTCTGTCCTTCTACAGAGTCTCCTCTGACTCACTGATCCACCTCCACACCTTCACCTCCACCTTCACTGAACCCCTCTACCCTGGGTTCTGGATTGGGTTGGGATTTTGGTTAGAGTGGTCTGGTTCCTCAGTGTCTCTTGTCAGATAGAGGAGGAGAGTCGCCTCCTGTGTAGAGAAACACTCACACTGCTGACCAAACGCACACACACACACACACACACACACACACACACCTTAACGGCACCATATTAACCTTTGTATTTCCGTCTAGATATGTGAGTCATTCTCCTGTAAACCAACAGGATCCATCAGTGTGATCAGAATGTATTCTATGTGCAGGGTAACTGAACAGGGTTGAACAGGACTCATGTACCACAATGTGGACCTTTTGATATGGAAACTTTTGTTTGTAAAATAAAATAAATTTAATTAATTGTTAATTGTATTAATCTCAGCGCCATTGAAACGTTTCTTGTTGTCTGCCATGGTTTCCCAGAATTAAAGGTTAAATGAACAGTGTTTTATCTTGTTTTTAAACAAGCGTATTTTTAAGCATTATTAAAATAAACCAATATATTGGATCAATATAAGTGGAGGCACGCATTGCTGCGTGTCTGGCAGACATCTCGGAGTGGATGTCGATGCACCACCTAAAGCTCAACCTGGACAAAACTGAGCTGATGTTCCTCCCGGGGAAGGGCTGTCCGCACCGAGACCTGGCCATCACCATTGATAATGCTGTGGTGACGTCAACTCGGACTGCGAGGAATCTGGGTGTGACCCTGGACGACCAACTGTCGTTCTCGGCAAACATTGCATCAGTGACACGCTCCTGCAGATTCCTCCTCTACAACATCAGGAGGATTCGCCCCTTCCTCACTGACAAGGCAGCGCAGGTGCTCATCCAGGCTCTTGTCATCTCCCGCCTGGACTACTGCAACTCCCTCCTTGCTGGTGCCCCGGCGTTTGCCATCAGACCTCTGGAGCTTGTTCAGAAAGCTGCAGCTCGTCTGGTGTTCAACCGCCCCAAGTTCTCCCATACAACTACCCTTCTCCGTTCTCTACACTGGCTCCCTGTAGCGGCTCGCATCCAGTTCAAGACCCTGGTGCTAGCCTCTAGGGCAGCGAAAGGAACAGCTCCTTCTTACCTCCAGGCTATGGTCAAGCCTTACACCCCCGCCCGACCACTTCGCTCTGCTGCCTCGAGGCGACTGGTTGCCCCGTCGCTCAGAGGTCCCTGCGGCCGATCTACACGGTCACGGCTCTTCTCTGTCCTGGCCCCGCAGTGGTGGAATGAACTCCCCACTGATGTCAGGACAGCAGAGTCGCTGCCCATCTTTCGCCGCAGGCTGAAAACCCACCTCTTCAGGAAACACTACCCTGACTCTTCCCCTTAGCCATGCCTATTTGTCGTCAATTATGTGTCTGAGCTCTTGTTTATTGGCTCTTGTTCATTTGATACACTTATTTGTCTTAGCTCTTGCTTATTTGGTTCACTTATTTGTCTTAGCTCTTGTTTATTTGATTCTCTTATTTGTCTCATTTGTTTAAGATATAGTAGGTTGCTAACTTATTGCACTCTTACCTTAACACTAGTTATGCTCTTAGTTGCTTGTTTAGGAAGGAAATGCACTTACGATTTCTGGTGACTAGTAGTTTTCTTGCCTACCTATGTTGAATGCACTTATTGTAAGTCGCTTTGGATAAAAGCGTCTGCTAAATGACTGTAATGTAATGTAATGTAATATTCCTCTGTTGTCTTTTAAATTGCATCATGACTTCTCATAATCAAACAATATAATCTGATTTCATTCATTCACATTTCACAGCAGTGGAGACAGGGCAGGTGAGGCACATCCTGCTTGCCCAGATGTTTTTGGGTTTGCAATAATAAAAAAATAAAATACTTTAAAAAACAAAAAAATCTCCAAATAATCTTAAATAAGTGTCTTTTAACTCTGCTGAATATGAGACCACGAAATTAGAGAAAGATCTCAAAGGACTCCAACATCCTTTTTTCCTATTGAAGCCATAGTAGGAGCTGAGGACCATTTATTTACCATTATGTTAGCATCTTCACATTGGGCCTCATTCACCAAACGTTAGTCAGATCAGACTTGATGGTAATGCGTTCATACGAACATAGTCTGATTCATCATCTTGTTAGGGTTCAAACCCCAAAGGGGTAGAACCCTATTGTTTTTAACCTCAGTATATTTGGGTTCAAACCCCGAAGGGGTAGAGCTGGAATGAGGTAAAACCATGAAACTTGGCCCAATAACTGGAAATGATGTGCAAATGCTTCCCAAGAAACATGAGCCGAATCAGCCAGATGGTGGCGCTGTAATTAAGGCCCAAAAATGCAATTTTGGAAACGCCACGCCCCTCACACCGTGACTCTGATTGACTTGAAATGTGACAAATAAGTCCAGCTCAATGTGTTCTACAAAAAAGCCTCAAGAACCACTGAAGTCCGCCTGACTAGATTTTCAGCCATTTTGAATTCTTTGAAAAACACATTTTTGACATCTCCTCCTAAACCGTAGGTCCAATTGCTACCAACTTTTCTGTGGATCATTATTGGACAAAGCTTATCAAAACTTTTATAAAGCTTGCTGATGCCTTATTTAGTTTTCAAGATATTGACCAATGAACTTCAAAAGGGTGTGGCTCAGCACATAAATAGACCAAAGTCAACAACCGTTGGGCCAATCATCACAAAACTTTTGTCCACATAAGTACCTGAAACATACCCTGAAAGTTTCATTGAAATCGACCACTAGGGGGCGCTACAAATGCAAAGAAATGGGCGTGGCATAACACAAATCAGACTATCAGAAATTGTTTGTCCAATCATTACAAAACTCGCAGGATATGTTTCATAACATGTTGAACCACGTGTGTAAAATGATTTTGAAATCGCTCAATAGGGGGCGCCACCAGTTCCAAACATGTGCATGGGCCTGGCACAAATTCGGCCTTAAATCAATGACAGTTTGTCCAAACATCACCAAACTTGGTGGACATTTTTAATTAAGCTGTTGAAACATGTCCACAAAATGTTTTTGAAATTGACCAATAGGGGGTGACGGCGTTGTCGATCAAGGGTGTGGGCCTGCCGCAAATTGTGCCATAAATCAATGAGTTTGTCCAATCATCACAAAACTTGGTAGATATTTATGTTGAACTAAGTTTGTAAAATTATCTTTAAAATGGCCAATAGGGGGCACCACAAATCTTTCCCATATGGGCTTACAGTATAGTATTTTTCTGGGGCTTTTATTTTTAAACTGGGCTTTGTTGTTTGAGAATGGACGCCTCTGTCCTAGTTGCCTTGCTTACTTAAACATACAGTTAACTGCATATATGGAATTTATCTTCTTCTGTCACCCTGCATGCAGTTTGCAGTAACAAAAGGGTTTGAACCCGTGAATCGCCACTTGTGATATATATTTTTTTTGATTCTATATTTTAGATAGATTATATATATATATATATTTTTTTTTAGAGATATTTCCTATCTGAATTTGTTTGTTGGTACACTAAAAAGTGTTTGAAACATGCAGGAAGGCTCTTAGATGCCTTATTCTTGATGCTGAAACAGTCACAGCAGCACCAAAACTCTTTACCAACATGTTTCAGTGGCCTTGTAGAAACAAAGACCTGATAGGCCGAAATGAACTGTCCTCATTCATAACAACAAGATGATCCAACTTGTAATGGGTTGATCACATAGACTGGATGCCTTACAAATACAATAACATAGTCCTACCATCTGATGAAGATGCAGCTTGGAACCAGTGCTGAGGTAAAGGTGCAATAAGTTATCTACCTACTTTAATTAAACAAATGAGACAAGTAAGTAAATCAAATAAACAAGAGCTAAGACAAATAAGCAAGTGCTAAGAGAGAAGAAGGGTCAGGGTAGTGTCTCTTGAAGAGGAAGGGTCAGGGTAGTATCTCTTGAAGAGGAAGGGTCAGGGTAGTGTCTCTTGAAGAGGAAGGGTCAGGGTAGTGTCTCTTGAAGAGGAAGGGTCAGGGTAGTGTTTCCTGAAGAGGAAGGGTCAGGGTAGTGTTTCTTGAAGAGGAAGGGTCAGGGTAGTGTTTTTTGAAGAGGAAGGTAATATTGCCTATCATTTTTACCTCACGACCACAGGAATTTGATTGCACTCAGAACAAACATGTCCGTGATTTTCTCCAGCGGAAATGTAGTTAGTTACCTCTGATGTCCATGCAATAACTGACTTGTGTCAACACTTTCCTGTGACAGGTTTTCAACAGATCATGAGTCAACATCAAAGTCATGCAGACATTGCTTTTACTTTAGATATATTTTTGGCCTTTTTATGCCTTTATTGACAGAGATAGTGAGAGAGAGACAGGAACGTATGGGAGAGAGTGGAAGACGTGCAGCAAATGACCGCGGGCCGGATTCAAACTTACATTGCTTTAACTTTCAATGTGCTTTCCTGAGGCCAGAGTTCACTGTAGATGATGTTGTCAAATTACACCACTTGATAATGCACATAATAAAACCTGATACCAGACCTGGTACCTGGACAAAGGTCAGAGGTTTAATATTTTACCAATTCTAGACGTCAACAGTGAAGTTATGAGGAAGTGCTGATGAAGGAGAATAAGCAGTGTCTGTCAATGTTTCCTCTGCAGACGAAGGTAGAAAGTCTCTCCTACTTGATGTGGATGTGACTTCACCAGGTAAGGATCCTACCAGGAGACATTACACGTTTCAGGAATAAACTATTGTGTTGTTCATTGTATTGTGTAACTGTGTAACTGTATATTATATGTGTGTGTTACCATGGTGATGAGGTCTTTAAGATGTGTTTGATGCTTGCAGAGTTCATGTTCATCAGTTCATTGTGCTGGTTTCCATCACTGGTGTCTAAATGAAGCTTCTCTAAGGTTTTCCATGGATTAGTTTTAGTGTTGCCAGATCAAATCACAGTCAGATTGTGGCAACGCCACTTCAGCTTGGATAAGTTAGACTGAAATCTGATCCCAGTGCAGTGAGTGTACTAAACAGCACCTCTTCCCCATACTGAGATACACTCTATTTCACCTTTTCCAAAGTCCAGGCCTCATTTGGTCCCAAAGCTTAAAGATCCTTCTCTCTGGATGGACCTGGTCAGTCTGGTTGGTGGTCCTGGTGTTTCCTCCACTCAGTGTGTATGTGACGTGTTACTACGGATCAGGGAGGGTTCACTTTGTCTTCATTGACTTCCACAGTAAAGTCAGAGAGGAGAAAGAGCACTAAAAGCTCTCCCTTGTGTTTTCACATGTAGTGATGAAGGAGGATCATTTGTGTTTCCTTTGAACCCCCAGGAGGAATCAAACATCATCCATAAGTGACTCTGGTAATCCACCCTAAGATCCCATGAAGAAGTAGTGAAGGGTCCTGGTACCAGACGTCCTACCAAGACAGGTACAAGGTTTTTTCTTACCAGGTTCAGAAAACTGATTTTGAAAACATGAATTTAAGACTGATAGCTTGATGGAATGAGAACCGTCTGGGAAGTTGATTAATACTAGGGGACAGTCAGTAGCCCCGTCAGTAGCCCCGTCAGTATCCCTGTCAGTAGCTCTGCACCCAGAGAGACCACAGGAAATGCATTTTTGTCTATTATGTCTGCACTTGTCTCTCCCTGCTTTGCTGTCTTTGACTTGAGAAAGGCAGTGAGTGGACTTCGGCCTCTGTTTCCTGTTTCCTGTGTTCTAGACTTGTTTATCTTGTTGTGTTGTATCATTGACTAGCTCGATCTAGGCAGGGTCATCTCTGTGCAGTCCTTTGAGATATGTTTTGTGATGAAGGGCTACATCAATAACCATGTGAATGTAACTGTTGAAATAGGATCAAAACGTTGCCTAGGTGTTTTTGACGCTCATCCCAGTTATTGGCAGCAGGATGCAACCCAAGTGAAAAACAACATTTAAAAGTTCACAGAAATAAAGGGAATGACCCTGTTCTCTGACCTCGCTGAAGAAATGCATTTGTACCAGTACTGTGTGTTTGTAACGAAGGGGTAGATGTGATTACACAACAGAACAAACACTGATAATTACATTATTGATTACCTTGACACTGGTATGGATGAGATGAATCTTCATTCGTTAATCATCCTGGTGGGGAAATCGTATAATTGACCTTTGAGGAAGGTTTTGATGGAGATCAACAGGAATGATCTAGTGCAGAGTTTGTCAAACACCAGCTTGAAACCCAAAGGTGAGTTGTGGGTAGATACAATAGAGACATGTGAAACAATGGAACTGACACATGATGCTGTCATGCATCTGATGAAACTATCTATTATACAACACTTTATATGATCAATGTATAGAGTGAGCTGTACTGTAGTCTGTAGTCAGCCTGCATCCAGACGAGTCTGTGATTATTGAAGGTTTTATGTTCTGCAGAACAGAAAAATGTTTGCACAGGTTTCAATTTTTTAGCAATTTTAAAGTACTAGGCTATGTGTCAGGCTGATTCTGTTCTACAAAACGATCAGTAACTGAGTAGTGAAACTGAGAAAAGTCTCTCTGATCTCATGACAAAGTTCTTGTTTATCCAAAGGTGGATTCCAGATCATTTATTAGCATTTAGGGGATCATTTCTGTTGATATGAAATCTAAACCATAATTCATGACCTTTAAACACATAAAAAGTAGTAGTTGCTTGTAGGGCAGACTCCCATCCACTGCTACTGGGCTAGTTAGCTAGTTAGATATTGAAGCGCCTCATCTCTCAAACAGCTCTGCTCTGTGCTCAGTCCTGTTGACCAGGTCAGGAAACAGGAAACAAGTGTGTTGTTGTTCTCAGCCTTCCGTCTTCACAATCACTATATGATATCAAGCATGTTCATCTTGGTGTTACACGGAAATATATGATGACCTGTCGGTGGACCTGATCATCTCCCCCTCTATATATTGTTGGATTGTAGAAATGAAAACACAGAAACTGATTTAGTTCTGCTGTTTCTATTCCAAAGATAAAGTTGAACGGAGTCACGTGACATTTGATTTCTTTGTTGTTGTTGTTAGATTCATGATTTCTATGTAACTCATCTGGACAGTGAATGTCTCCTACCTTTCTACTGTGTCCCTGCACAAACCGTGTGAAGTTTACTGACGCTCTTTTCCCTTAGTCCAACGTTATCAGCTGTGACCAACAGCTGGTGTAAGTCAAAATAAAAAACCCTCCTCTGCCATATAGAGCCACAAGATCCAGAGATACAACACCTGTAAGTTTATCTGGTAGCCACACAGACCCTTTAAACTCGATTTGACCTCTTTGGGAACCTTCTTAACCAATCCTAAAATATAAATGACGTGGCCAAAGCCCAGATCGTCAGAACCAACCAGTCCAGTTCCTCTGCCCACTCTATATTGGACCACCTGCCCCCAGACCTGGCCGAGCTAGGGGAGGGCCTCTTCCCCTCTGCCTTGGATGGGAGAGCCTCTCTGGGGGAAAGCGTCTACCCGAGCCCTCTGGATATGTGGCCTAGTCTGCAGGTCCAGGATTGTCTGAGTTCTGGAGCTTCATATCTGCAGGATGATTTGGACGTTGTCTTACTCATCCCTGGACTGTATAGTAGATAGACCAGAATGCAATGTAGTAGCCAGGATAGACCAGAATGCAATGCAGTAGTCAAGATAGACCAGAATGCAATGCAGTAGCAAGATAGACCAGAATGCAATGCAGTAGCCGAGATAGACCAGAATGCAATGTAGTACTTTTTATAGCCACTCTATAGAGCAACAGGAGATCTGATGAAAACTAATCAATGATGACAATATGATATATAGATTATGGATTGCTGATTGAATGTTTTCTTCAGCAGCTTGTCTGGTTAAGTAGGAGGAGAGAGGAGAGATCTACTTCCTCATATCGGACTTCCTTTGGTTCTGGATAACTGTGGTGGAAATTCTTGTTCACCAATAAAGGGCTCGTCAAACAACTTGTCTTTCGGTGAATTTATTGGTCAAAGTATACCAGCTTCCGCGCAGAAGGACCCCCTCAACCAACACACTCCAAGCAGGACTTGGGTTTTTATAGTGTACACAGCATGTTTGGTCTGGTTTGGTCCGGTTTGGTGACGCCCACCTGCTGTAATCCTCATGTTTTGGCACTCATGTCGCCCTCTTCTGCAGGTGGTTCTAGCGGGCATGTAGGCGGTCGCGTAACCGCTTCATAAGAAAGTCTAGGGTTTTGGGGACTGGCCAAAGCCCAATTATTTCAGATTTATAGCTGGACCTGTCTGGTGATCTTCAGCCTCGTTAGTTAGGATTTATGACTGGACATGTCGGAGGGATTCTCAGCCTTATTATTCTGTACTTCATGATATTCAGGTTACATGCTTAATAACACACAATCTTTATATTTATGCAAACCTAATATAGTGATATAAATTATATTATTTATGCAAGCTTAACATTTTGATATAAATTATGTTACTTAATACAGAGCATATATCTCACTTAATACAGAGCATATACCTCAATGAAAATTACCACAACATTTCCCCCCTTTGGGACTTACCAAGTCCCACGCACATGCTGCTTATCAGGCTCAAAACATGCTTCTTTAAAGTGCACAGAATGCACATACTGAACATGGCTCCTGGGGTAGTTTGTACATATATCAAGATGTAATATATTTCATGAACACAAGGGGTAGATTGTAATTTTTTCCATTACAATAACGTGCCTGTTCTGTGTGTGTGTGTCACGTGGGTCTCACAGTTCAACTTAAGTGTGAGAAAGTTGCGCTGAGGTCAGGTAGCCGTCAGTTTTCATGCGAGCTAAACTGGATGTGATGAAAAGGAGGACATGAAACCTTCTACTGTGGAGGTGATGCTCCTCCTCCAGATCTTATTGAGTCTTTGTGACTGTAATAATTCACTTCATAGGCCGATAACAGAAGTAGTTTTTGTTCAGTGGACGTTTCTTTCGAGCAGTCCAGCCACGTTCCTTGGAGATAGTTAGGACCAAAGTGTCGTGTAAACTGGTAAGACATGTTTCTTTATTTCTAATGACAGAATATCATCGTTTTCATGAAGCTAGATACAATTTATTTACTGTGTGTGCTGTGCCTAGTTCAGAATGCTTCAGCAGGTTATTTGCTTTGTTCAGTGGGCAACACACATTTTATTGTGATGACTGTGGTGTGACCATGCAGTGTCATGATGAGGTCATAGGCTACGACCAGGCTATTGGCGTGACCATGCAGTGTCATGATGAGGTCATAGGCTACGACCAGGCTATTGGCTGTGTGTGTTGTTGTTGGCTTTTCCAGCTGTCGGGACCGAATCTGACTAGACGTTGTCGAGCTGTTTTCGGGTCGGGCCGTAAAGACGCCGGGCTAGGGCTTGATTTCTAGCCCTATACAGACCTCTACCATGAATGTCTCAAAATAAAAAACTCTCCTCTGCCATATTGAGCCACAAGATCCAGAGATACAACACCTGTAAGTTTATCTGGTAGCCACACAGACCATTGACACTCGATTTGACCTCTTTGGGAACCTTCTTAACCAATCCTAACTCAAGTACACACACATCACATGTGGATGTCCCACCCAAATAAACTAGGATGCACTCTGTATGCGCTGCTTGCCCAAACTTGGCATCTATTGCAGCCCGACCGTCCTGGTAGGGGGATCCCTCTCTGAGGGAATATGTTGAGACTAAAGGAATTAATAGAAATCAGTTGGTTGAAACGCTGTAATGGTGAGATCTAGTTCCTCATATCTGACTTCCACTGTGGTTAACAGTCTTTAACAGTGTTTGTACAGGGTATGTGTAATACTCTGACAGCAGATCATCTTGTTAACCAAACACAAAGAGATGACACTGTGAAGTAAATATGTCATTTTATAAATCACATCCGGTCTGTTTGTTTTCCCTTAGTAGGACGAGAAAAATGATTTTGAAAACAGTGTTCTTTAGACTGAGAGCTTGATGAAATCAGTTAGGTTGGGAAATGCTCAGTTAATACTAAAGGACAGGTTAGCTGTCACTAGTCTTGCACCCAGGGAGACCCACAGGAAATGACCAGTGATAGCACTTATCCTTTTTGATTGTAGTGAACTATCATCTCTTATGGCTGCACTTCTCTCTCTTGCTGCTTTGCTGTTCTGTGACTCAGGAGAAAAGCAGGAAGTGAATGTAACTGTTGAAATAGATGGGATGAAAACATGGACTCACACATTTTTGGTCACTCATTCCAGTTTCTGGCTGCAGGATGATGGAAAGAGAGTAGTTAATATGTACCGCCTCCTGTCAAAAGTTTGATGGATGACCTTTGACCCCATTTGATTGATTGACAGCTTGTCAAAGTTGACAGTTTTGATTGACAGCTTGTCAGTATTTGACAGTTTTGATGGATGACCTATTGACCTCCTTTTGATTGACAGCTTGTCAAAGTTGACAGTTTTGATTGACAGCCTGTCAGTAATTTGTCAGATTTGAATGATGCCCAGTGTGATGTGTCATGTTGTGACCTTTTAATTATTTAATGATCCTAATGATGAGGTATTTCCGTGTGTGTGTGACGGAAGCGTCATTCATTTGTTCTTTTGATCCTGAAACGGGGGTATTGACCACCCGTGGGGCATTGGGGGTTGTGTGACATCTGGAGTGCTATGGGAAAGTGTTTTTGTTTATACTCATTAACTGACCACATGGCAAACAAAGAACAATGGGGAAATCTGAGACCTTTTATTTATTTAATGATCCTAATGTTCAGAAGCGTATTTTCGACCGGAAGGTTGAAAAAGAAAAAAGAGAAAAAGAAAAAAAAAAAGAGGTGGGATTTAAAAAAAGGTTAAATACGGAGACGGAGACTAATGGCGTCATCATTTGGAAGCTCATTTTGGAAGCAATACCAACCGCTATGGCCGCCTCTCCAACACCCTCACAACCCATCGAGGATCAACCCATGTCGGGTAGCTTGAGCTATCAGAGCCCGGACCCTGAGAACCGATACGATGATGTGCCGGTGGTCGCTCCGAATGCGCCCGTCAGAAGAATCAAACCCCGGCGTCTGACTAGCGATGATCCGTGGGTATGTTGCAAGCAGTTGTTCAACAAGAAACTGCCGCAAGATGAGACAGCAAGAGGTGATGGCTATGAAGGACATGATGATGAAGATAAAGAAAATAAGCCATGGCTGTGTGGACATGATGAATATCTAGGCCGACAGAACCTCACATTCCTCAGAGAAGTGGAAGAAGATATGAACGGGATCGACGTTGCTGAGCAATCAGGTCAAGCGAAGACAGATGTTGGAGGGCCTGCTCAAGACTTGTCCCCACGTCTACCTTCAGAGGCTGTAGATCTTTTAAAGGCCACTACATGCATATGTATCGAAAAGCTTCTTAATACAAAGCTGGAGCAAGACTGTTGGGGTTGTCAAACAAACCACCCTAGCCAAAGGAGGCATAGCTGTGTATATGGAGTACCAGCCTATTACTTTACTGACAAAGTATGTGATAAGCTATTTACAAAGTCTTTCTTAGAAATATTAATACAAGTTTTAGGGCGCACTCTGAATATATATACAACACCTGACAAGATTCTTGGTGTGGCTGAAACAGTGGCTGTCGAGCTACAAGCAGAGAGCGACATTGACAAGAAACTGGTTGAGATAAAAGAAAAACTCATCACCCCTGCCAACGAATCTAACATCTTTGAAGCTGTACAGAGCTGGGTGGTGTCCTTCTAGAGAATTGAATGAACGATACGACGAATACAGATGACAGTGACAACAAACCATATATCTATTTTTTATTATTTTTTATATCAATAATCATGTATGGGGTATCGATATTGTGAATAAGATTGGGTGTCTATGTATCTATTTGTACATGTATGTTGTTGTATGAGCAAAAACAAAACATGTAAAAATAAAATGACCCATTCCATAACATAAAGACTGTTTGACTCCCATTCTCTTCTCATTTGGTTTACGGCATCACCCATGGATAGTACCTTAGAGAAAATATTGTTAACCGGATACAGCCCAATATGTGTAGCCATTATGATTTTACCTGTATACAGAGTGCATGTGCTAGATTGTAATATAGTTTCAAGTCATGATTATGTAGGTGATGAATAAAATGACCCAAGTCAAAATATGTTTTCGTATGAGTGTATTTATTTAACATGCAAGATTTTTATAAGCAATACAAAATACAAAAAAACATTATATTTCATTCAAATACAGATAATATACAAAAAATAATACAAAAGATGGAAAAGAAAAAACATTTGAACAAAGCAAATAAAACAAATACAAAGAAATAAATCAGTAGGTTATCCAATCTCTTAACATGAGTCTAGTAGATAAAGATGTATCTGTATCACGAATACTTTGATTACCCCGAGAAGAAGAGGCTGGAGACTCATTATCGCTAGTAGAAACAGGCATATTCTTATATCCTGTAACAAGTTGCTTGACCCGGGGGTTGGGTATAGAGGTTAGAGGCACATTTAGATCAGCTAGAGCTTTTAAAAACTCGCGCCATCCTAAAGGTCTGGAAGAATCATTAACATTGTAGGGAGCTGTGACATTCTTCAACAAATCATAAATGTGTGACCCTCTTATCACATGCCCATTAACAATAAGTTCACTCTGGCCTGTCCATGCTACAACATCTTTGGATTTCTGCATTGAAGCCATGAGATTGGGCGGCTGTGGCTCAGGGGGTAGAGCGGGTCGTCCGCTAATCAGAAGATCGGCGGTTCGATCCCAGGCTCCTCCAGTCCACATGTCGAAGTGTCCTTGGGCAAGACACTGAACCCCAAATTGCTCCCGAAGCTGCGCCTTCGGTGTGTGAATGTGTATGAATGGTTAGATTCCCCTGATGTGCAGGTTGGCACCTTACATGGTAGCGCCCTGCCATCAGTGTATGAATGTGTGTGAATTGGGTGAATGTGAATGTAGTGTAAAGCGCTTTGAGTGGTCGGAAAAGACTAGAAAAGCGCTATATAAGTACAGTCCATTTACCATTTACCATTCGCGAGCACTAGGGTTGTTTTATTGCATCGAGCTGATGTTGTGGTACCAGATACATTTTTTGGGTATGTTCCATGCTGTCGACAATATCATCAACCTCTTGAAATAAGACTGGTGATAAAGGGTAATGCGGCACCTAACAACGGCAAAAGAAAACCGCCTCCAGTCTGCTTAATCAACCTCTTCTTTCTTAAAATTTGAACCTTCTTATCAGCCAACAGCCTGAGTCCGTTCTTTTGTTTTTTCAACCGTTGATACTGCGTCTCTGTTAAAGGTATCGCCCCTTGTAGCACATTTAAGGCTATTTCGCATAGTGTGTTGATAAAATCGTCGCTGGCAGTAGTCAGAATAACTTTCCTCATAGCAGGCGGAGCCTTATATAATAACTTTAGCCGGTCTCTGTTTCTATGAATGCGTGACGACATTTTCGACGGGTCACTTGTTTTTTGGAACGTAGACAACCGGGTGGTCTGACAACAAATCCGTTCTGAGTCTTAGAGAATCAGAAGTCTTGGCTTTAAAGTCAACAAGAAGGTATCCATATGGGATGCTTGTTGCGTCATTAAATGCCTCTAAGAAATACTTTGTCTTATAGGGAAACATTTGTCTGGCCAGTATACAGATCTGATATTTGTCTCTAGGATTTTTAAATAAGACAAGATAGTTGGTATTTAAGCTAATTGTCCTACTGGCTTTCCCCTGAATAAATAAGTTCTGCACTAGATACATACAGCTGAGGTTTCTATGGTGTACATACTTTGTAAAAACATTCTGGACTTCCAAATTACCGCTAGCATCATTCATCAGGTCATCAATAATGAGCAAATTATTTTTTTGCGGTGGTAGGAGAGAGTCGTCGCAGAGAGACGCTGGTATGCCTTCCACAAAGTTTATGTCCCTTATTTTCAACAGATTATCGTACAGAGGCTGCCAACATGAATAAATGTAAACAATGTTGTCAATCTTGTCAGAAATGAGTTTCTCTGCATTTTCAACAACAGTCTTGACAAAGTATGTTTTCCCACTATTTGAAGGACCTGCCACAACCAAACTGAACGGATGCTGTAGCCGATGATCAAACCTCTCTGCCTCTCTAGACATGACTCTAGTATCCATATGGTAGTGTGGTATAATCAGGAAAAGCCCTACGCTTGTTGTAAACCATCTGCAGCCGTTTCACTACTGTAGCGTTTTTAAGCTGTAGCTTTCTTTTATCTCGCTGAATCGTCTCTATCTCTGTAGTTATTACCTCCCCTATAGCCTGATTAGCCACAAAGTTTTCAACCAGTCTGCATAGTGTCTGGCGCGTGACAACTGCTGCGTTTTTAGCGTTTAGAGTGACACCCTTACATTTTACCACGACTCTGTTTTGACGTGTGCAGTAGGCGTAGCATTTAGGACCTGATGACACGTAATCGGTAATATAATCTTCCTGCTCGGAGCCACAGATTTCACCGTCATTGATCTCATCTGTCAAATCTCCCAAATACGACCCCAATGGTGGAATCCATTCCCCATCACGTGACACAAAGATTATACTATCGGTGTCACAGTATAAGACCCTCTCTTGTAATTTGTCCAAAAGCTCGTACAGCATGAGTCTAGCATGGGCGGTGGTCATTGCCCCTACAAACACATTAACATCTCTAGCTCTAGAGGCTTCGCTAGTTTTGTAGCGCCACTGCACCAGAGCCACAGTGTCAGAGATGAAGCAAAACTGACGTACATCATATATGTCGCTAAACATGAACTGTACGAATCGTTCAGAGTCAGTTACTAGTTCGGTGGTAGCTAGGTCCGTGCGTAGAGAAAAACGACCCCACAAACTGTTCAAAATGAGCTTGTTACAGCTTCTGACCGCTTTATTAACACAGATTTTTTGGGGATCTAGCTGTATGCCCTCTCTGTCGTAGTAATCCTTTACGTACTGCTGTTGTGTCTGCACATTGTCTATATGGCTGGGGTATCCTGAAGCCTCTTGCTTACACTTTAAAAAGGTTTTCACATATTCTTTAAACAGAGTGTCTGACTGTTGGGGGAAATGCCATACCTCATCAATGGTCGTTATTTTGTATCCTTTTTCAAGAGCTTTTTGCAGCTCGAATGACACCCATGTGCCTGAGATCGTTCTCTCTTCACTACTGTGCCGGCATTCAGATGTCTGGTTAAGCTCCTGCGCACATGTCTGACACAGCGGGAACATCAATTTTCCATGACATCTGTATGGGAGCACAGGGTGATACAGACCTCTTGGGGGTAGTACAGAACACTTGACAAAACCAAAATACTTATCGATAGACTCAAAATCTCTAAAGATAATCTGTGGATGTCCTAGAGGATATGGCTTGCGAGACTGCACTGTGGGGTAGAGAGATGTGAAGTCGTAGTACCTGATTTTTTCATGGGGTTGTGTGTTGTGTAGTAGTTTATAGGCATTTGTTCGACCGCCGTATAGAGCATCTCGTGGGTTAAGCCTTGTGGGGGCTTTGTAGGTTTCCATAAACCTCTGTACAACATCGTCTGTCTTTTTCTGTTTCTCCCATTCACATTGCCAGATAACTACCACACAGAGACCATAGTCTTTTTTGAGGACTGAGATTTTATCACTAAACTCTCTTTTCATGCGACCAAATTCGATCCATGTGACAGGATTTTTATGGGCCGGATTGTAGCAAAGATCACATCCGTGATAAAAACAGCCTGCAAATTCGTAGGCCGTATGCGTGTTTGGGTCATATCCGTCTGTAAAGAAAGGACCAAACTGCTTTTCTCCAGCACTGAGAGCGTGTTGAATCTCTATACCGTGATGGTTTGCTAAAAACTCAAGCCACTGGATGGAGACATTCGAATAGGTCTTGTGCTGTGCGACATATGCTCCCTCGTATGTGAGAGCTAACGTGTCTTCCGGTAAAAATTTTGTTTTGTAGATGGCCATACAGCATGATGCCAGGGTTGTGTGACTGAGGGGATCTATACCTGAACAACGAATGATTGTTTCACGAAAGACCATACATGCCTTTCGTAAAACAACAACATCGTTGACACCATAGCGCTCAAGTTCTTTCTGGAAATCAAACATCTCATGACGGACGGTGTTATACCAGATCATGTAAATCCATGTGTTTGTGAAAACTGACAATGTGTTTTATAACAGTGCTCTGATCTACATATACGGCTACACTGGTCACATTTTATCGTTGGCCCTGGGTGTGTGTAACAGCCTGTTAGACATATGTTACAGTGGAATTTACATTTGTGATCCAGTACTGAATTGCATGGTTTGTAACAGTATTCGCAGAGATGCTTTGCACCGAAAAAACGTGTCTTATTCACAATAAGGTGGTAGTGTTCATTGTGTAGATACAACCATATAGTGTCTGGGTGGGACTTGTCGCTCGTTTGATACAACTCCAGCTTTTTGCTTGATTGGACGTGGTGGAATATTAGAATTTTCACATTCAGATGCCTCTCAAATCTAGAGACATCAGAAAAGCCAATCTTTCGATCAGGTGTATACCCCAACTCTCTGTGCATTTTCTCTGCATAAGCCATCTCCTCATGGGCATTTGTACTAGCCACAATCCCTAACTCTTCGTACATTATTTCTGCAATGATATCGTTCGCTTGTATCGCACGCATTGAGCTTAGCTGGTGAGCAATACACGTGGAGAAGCACAGATTGTTACCTATGTTTTGAGGGGTGTAAAGACAAGGTCTTTTCTTACGTATTATCTCATCATAAGGTATGGCCCCTAATTTCAAACGATATCCTCCACCACTTTTGTTCTGGGCGACTGTAACGACAAATTCTAATTCGTCATCTGTCATGGATGTGTCATTACTCTGCATCACCTGTGCTATCTGCTCTAAAAACAAGTCTGCATTATAGTCATCGTCAGATTTTAAAACTGTTTGAACATCGCTAGCGAGAGAGGGACCCCGCAACACTACATTTAACAGACTGCCTGCAGGAGCATTCTCTGTACAATGCGTTATCACATCCGTTAACTTGTGTCTCATCAGATTTGGAACTTCTTCTAAATTATCAAGAGATATGCTTCTCAAATCTATCGGCTGTCTAACTTCCACAGCATTAAACCGTGGGATATTTCGTGTTTGAAAAGGTCCACTCCCCCCTGTCATCTCTTGAGACACATTCGGTGTTTGGCCGGATAAGCTATTATGCTCAAAAACATGTCCTGACTGATTCGGTGTGTGTACTGTACAATAGTCCATGCTCTCAGCTGATAGCTGCTCATCGTCCTCCTCTTCCTCATCATCAAAATCAAGCCCTGTTCCATGTACTTTGCTGTAAAGGATAGGTGTATCAACCATCTCACTATACTTTTTAGTCCGATACTGCACCAACTTTATCAACAATCTACATTGTGTGGCTGTGTCTAATTCATCAAAGTCTTGCGGCAAGTCATCATCTACACTGTCATCCTCAAACCGGTTTCTAGCCTGAAGACCGCTGTCTTGCTCCTCACCATCATCATCATCATTAGTGGATAAGTCATACTGGCTTCTCTCTGCATTTCTACAACCGTTCACTGATTTGTACGATCTTTTCATGGTTTACAACAACAAAAAGAAAAAAGAAAAAACATTTGCAATTAAAGTACTCTCCAACAAAACATAAACCCATAAAAAGCACTGATGACACGCTGTTGGTATATGCACTACTAAAATCTCCTAATTTGTCGAAGAGTTCTTATCTCAGCAAGAAGCTCTGTGTGTGATGCGCGTATCAGCGAGTTTTGTCTCTTGATGGCTTGTTCTATGCTATCAAATTTTCGGGAAAACTCGTTGAGCTGTCTCATAAAATCATCATTCTTTTTTAAATTAGATTTGGATAATGCCTCTATGCTGCAAATCACGGATTTGATCAACACAATGACATCTCGATCGCTCACCCTTGCAGATGACGTCGGTGTCGGTATGGCGCTGTTTTCCGGGTCTTGGACAGTGTTTTCTTCGCTGCTCGTCTGTGTCAGCCCAAAGTCAGAGCGATCCCAGAGTGCAATGTCGTCATCAGTCCAGCTGTCCGCCTGAAGATTTAAAACTATCCCCGCGGATGCGCTCGTCTCCTCCTCGCTTACTAAAAACAAGACACATTAGATGGTATAGTCCATTAGTCGGTGATTATTATAAAAGGGACAATATAGTTTTAAACATAGGATGTATCAAATGTTAATACTATACCGTTTTCAGATCTTGTGCGTTTTGCCTTTGGCTCCTGTGTCTCAGCTTCTCCCTCAACAGACGACTTTGAAACGTTATTCACATATTGTTCAAGCTTGTTTAACGCCTCGCCTTGATGTTCAGTAAAAACAAAAGAAAGAACACCATATGAGATTTGCCGTTTATTTTATCATTTCAATTTGAATTTATATCAAATACTTACTGGTGTTTTGAGGACGCCGTTCTTTAAGGGGTGCACGGTTTTTTCCTGGAAGACCTAAGAAATGCAGGAGCAAAAATGAAACGTACAACTCATTAGAAAGTTCAACTCATTAGAAAGAATCCTGGTTTTAAAAATATGCGCCCGAATGTAGAATAAAAACCTACTTTTGTTAGGGTGTTTATGTCCGGTACCCACACTGGTATCAGAGTTTATGTTCCTGGTCTGATCTAATATATTTTGTGCTTCTAGAGAGAAATAGAAACAAAACATAGACAATCGTGTATAGGCGTTACATAGTTTTAAATACGTGGTAATGCATCTCAATCTAATAAAACACCTGCATAGAATACATTGGATTTACCGTGGCTTGTAGAGGCCTCTGTAAGATCCTCAATTGTGTTGCTTTCCCCCCCTAATCTTCACCAAATCAAAAAGAAAAACATATCGTATTAGTTTTTATCCAACTATGGGCTATCGGTTGCATAGAATATGACATAGTTAAATAGAATACTTACAGTAAACAAACATCTTGTCTAGGTTCGGTCGATTCCGCAGCGTTGAAGCCTGTCTTGCGAAAAAATGGGGCCGTGCAGCGTCTATGCAACGCGGGATGCGCTACGGCTGGTCAACATACATCGGCTCCGTGCGCCTTATATCCCCAAAGACGACTCTCACAATTCAGACTTGCGCACTTTCAATTTTAGCGCTCCAAATGTCACGTGTGATCTGGGCGGTAATCCTCAATTACTATCGTAAAACCAGATGCTTGGCGTCTCGCCCCCCACCCCCGCCTTGCGCACAATCCAGACTTAGACCCCCCGAGCGTCGCAATTTGTTCAGGACAAATACCCTTCATTTATCACTCAGAAATAGCTTCTCCTCAATAGGAGCATTAAATAATTTAAAATCATATCGTGACAGCTCCACCATCCCAAGGACATCTCTCACTCAGTGTCAATAACTATCTGTGTGCGTCCTAAGGTATCATCAGACACTCGTTCTGATGGCCGGCCGTATCGACGGACTGTGCGTGTGTGTGTGTGTGTGTGTGCGCGCGCACATATGTGACAAAATCATTATTATAAAACACCAAAACCTTGTTTAATGTAGCTATCTTTTCACATTAGATTCTTATGTTGTTGGTTGTGTCCAGCTGAAATATAGCCCTGCTCTATATATTATTCTATATATTATCCTAATATATTTGGTCATATTATAACATGGCCAAATAGCCTTTCCTATACCCATTACGTATATCAACAGTGATGTAAAGCTTGATAGTCATAGGGACAATTTCATTATTTAGTAAAGAACAAATCAGGGTTAAACACCCCAAAGACCCGCATTTGCCATAGATCAATAGACTTCCTTAAGGATTATAAAACAAATACAGATCCCCATTGTCCATTGTTTGACAAGTGGTCAGTTAATGAGTATAAAACAAAAACACTTTCCCATAGCTCTCCAGATGTCACACACAGATCCCCATTGCCCCTTGTTTGACACTGATCAGTTAATGAACATAAAACTAAAACAGCCCATAGCATTTCCAGATGTCACACAACGCCCAATGCCCCTTGTTTGACACTGATCAGTTAATGAACATAAAACTAAAACAGACCATAGCATTTCCAGATGTCACACAACCCCCAATGCCCCTTGTTTGCCATGTGGTCAGTTAGTGAGTATAAACCTAAAAACACATACCATAGCCCTCCAGGTGGTCCCACAACCCCCTATGCACCACGGTTGGTCAATACCATCCGTTCAGGATCAAACCAACAAATGAATGACAACTCCGACACACACCCTCGGGAATACCTCCACATTAGGATAATTAAATAATTAAAAGGTCACAACATGACACATCACACAGGACATCATTCAAAGCTGACAAATTACTGACAGGCTGTCGATCAAAAAGGTCTATAGTCATCAATCAAAACTGTCAAATACTGACAAGCTATCAATCAAAACTGTCAACTTTTACAGGTCATCAAACAAAAGGGGGTCTCAAACAAATTTTCATAAGGTGGGTCATATTAACACTTATTTATTTTTGGTGTTACCTGTGATGCTGTAGGCTTTATTCAGATAAAGGATGTTAAAGCCTTTTATGTATGTAAGTACCCGTCAAAGGTTTGGACACGTTACTCAAAGGTTTTCTTTTTTTATTATTTTTCCCACACTTTAGAGTAAAAGTTTAAAAATCACAAAAAATAAAAAAAACACAAAGGGAAATTTTGCAGTGACCCCAAAAAAACCCCAAACAAAACCCCGGCCTGTTCGTCAGCCGGGTTGTATTTTAATTCATGGGGAATGTATGGAATACCCCCGCTCAAATCAGAGGGGAGTGGGGCTGGCCAATAGAGGGGGAAAGGGGCCCCCCCACCACTCCCCACATCCCCAACTTTTAAAAAG